>VZRM01003628.1:119120-134048 GCA_013397955.1 Grantiella picta | reverse complement strand
AAAAAAAAAAAGGAAGTTAGAAAATAGAGACAACCAAATTATTGAAGCTACATCTAATAGAAAGCTTAATGTATGTTCTTAACATGTCTTGCTCATACTCTCAGCACCCCTGTAGTACACCTTTTTCTCAGGCACTAGAATATACACCAGTCACAGCAGGTTGAGATCAGGCTTGGGATAAATCTTATAGCTTTTTCTGCAGCTGACATCAGGATTGTCTGCTTGGCATCTCTTCATCATTTTGGCATCTTCAGCTATGGAAGGAGGAAATAGTAAGGGGACTTGAGAAATGATTTTGGTCAAATTAATGTGTAGGCAGAGGTCAACCTTGCTAATCAACAAGAGACCTTTGACAGCTTGGACTATGTGAAGCCCAGGACAGCATGAACTTCTCTGAGGTAGCTCATCTTGAGAGCTTGGAGGAGGTAGAATATAGAACATAATAGTTACTAGGCTGTGCTTCACTTCTGGCACTCTGCGTCTAGCACCAACACGTAACTGAACAACTTGCAAATCTGGGACCACCTGAGCGTGTATGGGAAGTTTTCTTTTCTTTCTTGAGGTATCAGAGTTGTCAGTGGAATCTCCAGCTCATCCACAAAATGTTGGCATCAGACTCTGGAATGAATCTTATGACCCAAAAGGGTGGTTTCCCTTAGCAGTAAATCACTTTGAAATGCACAAATCTAAAATTAAAATCATACTGATGAAAATGCACGGGCTGGACATCCTCAGACAGTCAGACATTTAATGCAACCACTCAAACTCTTTGTTTTAGGATTACATTTGTTCGAAAAAGCAGGATATCTGAAGGAAAGTGAGACCCTGATATCAAAAACCAGATGTCTGCCCGATTACACTAACTTCCTATTCTCTTTGAACATTTCTTTAATGTTTGGAAATTTCCTTAGTATGCTCGCTTTTCAAAGGCTTTATCACCAGAGGCTAGACTTGGGCTGGAGCAATCCATGCTCAGTATCTTATCTCTTACTACTTCAGTGCAAGGAATTCATTCAACGTTTGGGGGTTTGGCCCTGGAGCGAGGCTCCAGACTAAGACGGCTGCATAAAAAAATATTTTAAGTGTAAGTTTATATGTTATTCTAGGCTTGAAGTACTGTCATAGATTTGAAAACAGCAGACATACAAAATTAAGGAATTATTCCAAGCCCAGGTATTGGCAAAAAAAGATCAACCATTGCCTCAAAAGCTGATCATTTGTGTTAAGTACCACAAGCTCCGTTTTCAAATATGATTGTAATCATTGTTGCTCCTTTACATCTTCAACTCTTCATCCCAAAGGTTTCTTTCTTCTCTTCTTTCCTATTCATGCCAGGAAGGAAAACAGGCGCTGAGGTCTTTAGCTGGTGGTGATGAAAATGCAGTGCATTCTGCCACCCTTGCTGTGTCTGATTGCGGCCATAATAGCATGAGCTCCCTCGGCAGCCCTCAGTAAAGGAAGCCTTGATGGGGAACCTGGTCATCACTTTGAGAATCTGACTGGAAAACAAAACTGAAGGAGCTTCTGATAATTTTTTTATTTGAGACACTTCTTTCCAAAAGGAACCCTACATGTCTACAGTCTGCTTTGGCATATCCTCATATTCGTGACAGTAAATGTACAAGCTCCACTCATTGGGCAAACTCCTCAGGATCATCTACTGCCCAAATTTCCTAAGCCTGCTGTTGCATTGCCTTATCAGAGCCTTTACTGGGTGGAACAAAGGGGTATCATTGGGATTTCTTAATTCTTTGAGACTTTCTGACATGACAAAGAACATTTTTGACGTTCATTTAAACTCCCCACAATTCAGGTAGCTCTGCTAGGCTCCTCAGAATCTTATGCCTTGCACAGCCATGGTTGGCAGCATTTATCTATTTCACCATGCTGACTGGAATCTCAGTTGATCTTGAGACCAGTGGTTAGGGGAGATCTCCCTTCAGACTGTTTCCCCAGGCATAGTAGGATTGTGGTACCAAGTAGGGAAAGGGCAGGGAGTATTTAAGGTAAGCTATTTGCATTAGTAGTATGTCACTTCAATTGCTGCCGTCAGACAGTGAGAGAGAAAAGGCTTTAGAGGAGAGCAGATGAATTAATCTGCCTGCAACCTTAACTGAGCAGCAGACAAATGTGTCTATTTTACCTTATCCCTGTATGACATAGTGTTTCTAATTGAAGATGCTGCATTTTTGGAACTGCTACTGCTAAAGAGTGATGTGCCATTTCTCCATACCTGAAATGCCATGCAATCATTCACATTTGAGATTTCTGGAATCCTGGTCACAGTTTTGTTGTTCTGGGAAAATCCCAGGTCTGTCAGTTATGAAGATACTGTTTCATCGAGTATTTCTCTAGAAACACAAAAAAACACCTAGAACTTTTGTTTATTTTGTGATGTAATTACATTATTTTTGAGAAATTTTCTGTGAGCAGAGGTTGATGGATTGATACGACAAAGCTTGGGGCTGTAGAAGGTGACCAAGATTAGGCATTTTCTATTCTATGTAATACTCTACCTCATAGCTTGAAATATTGGTAAGTAAGTGAAGTTTTTTGCTTGGAGGAACTGTCAAGACCTGTTTCTCTGTCTCTGTTTACATCTTGGAGGGTTTCTGAGAGTGTTCTTTGTCTCTGGAATCTCTGTTTCAAAGGGGCACTGCAAGTCTCTATTTGCAAGTATTCATTTGAACCTACACTGAATCTCTTTGGTGTCCTCTCACTTTACATGGAGAAAACTTGGACAAAAAAGACCATCGGAATTCCTGATATCACATTGTCATCAGAAAAATGTAAGCGAAATCTTTGAAAGTGTAAGATTGGTGGGTTGAAATTTTAATGAACTTAATGGCTGTGTGGCCTTCTTAAGTACCATGTACAGACCTACTCCATGCAATGCCGATGATTACAGCTGGCAGGGAGAAAATAAGGAAAATAAAGAAAAAATAAGGAGAATGGAGTGTTTTGGCTACAGAATTAGAGAGGAGACACAAGAAATAAAAGATAGAAGTAATGTGATAACTGAGAGGGTTGCCACACCCTGTTACTGTCTTGACATTACATCTAAGCATCTAGTTTTAATAACGCCTGTATCTTACCTACATGTAGGTAGGAATGGGCAGCCCTTGCTGGCTGTCAAAAGAGATCCTTGCCTTGTATAATATAAATATGGATCTTTTTGGCATTTGAACAGTCAGAAGTTATGGTAAGCTCAGATGTAATAACAGTGGGGGTGTGGGTATCTATGTTATCTGAAAAATAATATATGGCCACTGATGGAAAGCAGAGCAATATATCTGATAAAGAAGGCAAAGATCAAGTTGTGTAAAATGAATGTTTTAAATGAATGTAGTATGAATATATCAGATGTTATCAGAACCACAGAGTATTCTGAGTTGGAAGGAACCAACAAGGATCATGAAGTCCAACTCTTAAACAAATGACCTGTACCAGGATCAAACCCATGACTTTGGTGTTATTTAGCCCCATGCTCTGACCAACACACATGAGCAGACCACCACAGCATTCACAATTGCCATTCTGGATTTTAGCTCACTGTAAATTATGCCCTTAACTTGACCTTGTTTCTGCATTTGATGGATCTTTCCAGTACTATACACACTTAACATTGCTTTCCATGGAGCTGGGATGCTACAGCAGTCAAGCAATTTTTAATTTTGCCAAAACCCACCTCCAAAACAATACATTTTCTCTGCTGGTATTTGGTAAACTCGTGCAAACTTCTCCTGGCTGGGACAGCTCTATTGCTGACCTTAGAAGAACACCAGTGCCAAGACGTGCTTGTGTTACATTGTGCTTTTTGTAGTGGTGTTGTAAAAGCTTTGTGACTGAGGTGGCAAAAGGAAAGGAAAGAAAAAGTATTTTGTAACAACAGAGAAAGAGGAAATGATAGTGTCAAAAAAGATTAACATCAGAAGAGAAGTTAACACAGGTAAATATACCAACTGAGAGTCATGAACCAAAACTTCTAAGAATTATTCAGCATCTTGGCTGTTCAGAAATATATTTCAGTTTCACATGAAAAGTGCCTTTGAAATAATTTTGGTAAAACATCCTGTTGAGGTATACCACATCTTCTTATATTTTTTTTTTTTTGGTAGCGGACAAGAGTGGAGCCAACATGTAAAGACATTTCTGCAAGAGACAGAAGAAGGGTGACAACAAACAGCAGGAGCACCTATAGAGATACACTGGGTAAAGAAAGTAAACAGGACTGGTTCAAGGACATTGTCTACACACAATTTTAATGCTATCAGCACTTATGTGGTACTTCTTCTTAAGCAATTAAGAGATCTGAGTAGGTTACTTCAGTACCAGTCCCATGAACCGACAGATGTGAAGCCATGCTGCTGCCTGCCTTCCTGCGAGGTGAAGAATGCAGACAAAGAATAAATAATCACCACTGGAGAAACCTGCTTAACCAGCTGCACTGGTCAGGGATCAGCTGGGGAAAGTCCCTGCTGAGGAAATACAATTTTTCTAGTTTTTCAAGTCTGGATAAACCCCTTCTCCCATATGTCAAATCTAAGGGTCTCAGCAACAATATTTTTCAGCATATACATAAGACAATGATTTATCACAGTTAAAAATCTACTAAAGGTTCTCTTCTTTGAACCAAATATATACATAGGGAATATCTATTCCTATTAATAATATTTGTATTGCATATACTCCAAGAGGTTTGTACACATTGATTAATAACTAATTGTTTACCCCTAGCGTTATAAGTCTTTGTAAAGGGTCTGAAAGTACAACATCTATCACATGAAAAAATTTATAATGTGGAACAATTTTCAAAAATAGTTTCTATCCTGCAATGAAGCATTGCATGTTGAAACAGACATATTTTAGAATAAATACATTAATACATTCAGAAAATACTAGGCAGTCATTTGTGGTGTAGTTAGCAATCACAGAAAAATTCAGTCATAACTTAGTTATTCTAATTGCTTGAAAAGATGTTTGCAACTTGTTGGGTTAATATAAATGCTGTTAATATGCATTGGAAGGTTGCTCTTATACCAGTTGAAGAAGACAACAACTCTGCAGTGTCCTCTACAAGAATGAATTTTCTCAAAGGTTACCTGTAACTGACTAAAACTCCAACACAGACAAATCTGTGACTAGTTAGTTGCTCTTGCACTGTGGTATCTAAATCTTGTCTTCAAATGGTTCAGTTTATTTATTGATAGTAATAGTAGTTGTCACAAAAACTTTATCCTGAGTAGATGAGACCTTCTTTGGTCAAATGTTCATAGACCACTGTCTTAGCCTGTCATATTCTAAAAATATAAAACTCACTTTTTACTGTCATAGTTTACTTCCAGTGCTAGCTGAGGTGTAACCCTATACTTGTACTTTAAATGGTTGTCATTACCTTGTCACGGTTATAATTTCTGAAATTATTTGGGGGGTTGTTTTACTTTAAGTGTCTTAGTTGCAAAGTATGTGAAAAATAGGTTCTGACTGGATTTTTTTTTGCTTTATTTCTGCCTCCTGTGGTAGTACAGTTACTACCATAAGACAATTATTTTCTGGTCAGAAACTCTTACCTCTTTCACATTCTATTTAACTTGAAAACCAACTGGGACTTCAGGCTTGCTCTTAAGTTCAGCATCTTGTCATATACTTGAGTACACTTTGATTGATACAGATACAAGGTTCATGTAACCATACAAGAAAAACATTATAGACTTGTGGAGAGGCAATTGTCATCAGCAAGCCGATGTACCTGGTCTGAGATGAATTTCCAGATCAAAATGCATATTTCCTTTCTGCTTTTTGACAGAGAGTAGTACTTGACAGGTTTCTGGTTCTTCAGAAGTCTCTTGATGGCTGGAAGAAGTGACAGCCCTCAGATCGGAATGGCACGCAACAGGCTACTGTGTTCTTGTACAAATCAAAGCACTCTTTCAAACTTGAACCCTCTTTTCTGAGTTGGAAAATGTATATGGGAAAAATGATTGTTAAACTTTAAGTAGCACAGATGACTGTTAAATATTCAGGTTAGGATGCACTGTGCAAGAGTCTTAGGCTGCCAAAGTTGGTCTGAATATCTTTGAGGAGACAGCAAGAAGGAAAACAGGAGGTTTTGGGTGTCTGGCAGTACATTGTTAGTAACCTATGCAGTTTCTCAGATATTTCTTTGACAATTTTGGAAGGATTAAAAATTGTGAAGACTTCCTTTCTTGCAATATCACATTTAGTCAAAAGACAAGCAAAAATTTTAAAATAATAAATAATTTTAAGACGAAAATGGTTATCTTTTCCCAAATTGCAGAATGGATTTTTTTTCTTTTATTAAAAAGAAGTTTTTGTTGACTTTTCTTCAATGCTGGTAAAAAACCTGAGTATTTCCTGCCATCCATAAGAGAATTTTCAATAGCTGCTAAATGATTTTTAACTAACATTTTTGAATCAGTTGCAAACACTGATGAAGGTACTATATAGATTCTCTATTTTCATGTTGTTAGCAAAATAATAAGCATTGCCTTTAGTTCTTTGCAATTGTGCTATTTTGATCAAGAGTGTATGTCAAAATGTAGACATATAGTGTGGTTTGTGAAAGTGGTGTCACACCATGCCCCAATCACACTTGGCTTCAGCTGTGGCTGCTTCTTGTCCAATACCTCCCGCAAGGAGCCTTGTAGCCTGCAGACCAGGGATTGCAAGGGATCTATCCCAGGGTCCAGCCTGAAGAAGCACCATTATAGGAGTTTTACCCCACTTTATGCCAAATGGATGTTGCTGGGTTGTGAGAGAGTATATTAGCTAACTTGATGCAGGACAAGGAAAGTTAAATCAGACAGAAGCAACATCACTGATGGAGGGAAAAAAATTGAAAAGTTGTGTACTCATAAACTTTGTGCAATCCTGCTTGTAGAGACTTGGTCCATGGTAAAAGACACCCAAGTAAAAGTAAATCAGTGGGGAAGTGAACATTTTAATCATCCTGGCATGAATCTGGGATGATAGATGACTTACTACTCAAAGATTTTTCTTTAGGGATTTTGCAGTGCTTTTCTTTTTAATGCAAGAGTTCCATTTTACTTATTTGCTCTCTAGTTAGAGCACTCCAGTTTGGGTGTTGGTTGGTAAGAAATTGAAACAATTTGGGTGGTTTTGGTGGTGGTTTGAATTAAGAGGTCATAATATTTGAATAAAGCTTTAGGATCAGCTCAGAAATAAACTTGCTGAGGCAGATGAAATATTCACTTAACTGTTGCCTTTTCATTATCTGGATACAAAAGGAAGCAATTTATTGGGATATAGGAATAAATTTGCTCATCTGAATTAAGTACACACATACACATTTGGGCACAGGTGCAACAGGTCAGGTCTTCCTAATTCTGACATTACACATGGAATCAGGAGGGCAAAGCAGCTGTATGAGGGACTCTAGCAAATAACGTGATTATAACAAAGAATGTTTTTCTGAGTTACTTAAAGGATTGGCTGAACAAACCTTGTGTGATGACTTAGGCTAGTGTGGCAGTGTGCAGTACCTTTTTGAAAAATATCTTTTTTATATCCTCTTTATTGCTACTCAAAAAAGGTGTCATTAATGTAATATAACTGCCATGAAATTATGATTTGGTTTATTTGTATTCCTTAGAGAAAAGGCTGCAATGCAAGTTTTTTTGTTTGTTTGTTTAGCAGTTGGTATCAATTTGGTCTGAGGCATGTAAAGACATTAGAAGTCATTTGTTGGTATGTTCAGGCATGAGAAAACAATGATCAAAATTGTTTTACCAAAATTATTTATAAGGAATTTTCACCTCCACTTTGCAGAGTCCAAGGAAAATGCTTTGAGATTTTCTGAATTTTGTTTTTGGACCTGTGAAGATAATTAGCAATCAAGCATCCTGGCAGTTCATAATATATCCGTAAGAACTGTGGTTTATGGCTTCTGGGCTGTTATCCTCTCCGATGTACCTCAGCTCTTTAGGATATATTGTTGGAGATCAACACTGACTCACAAGAATGTCTGGACTTTGTTTTTTGTTGATGACTTGGTCCTGTTGCATTATGTGTAACAGAGTCTTCTTGTAACTCAGAGCCCCGTCTTTAGTAATTACATTTGACCAACTTCCTGAAGGTCTCTTAAAATCTAGCATTTAAATGGCTAATTACTGAGAAACAGAAGTTAACCACAATTTCTCTAACTGAAATTATAAATATAAATTAGTATGAAAATGATTTTTTTGTTTGATGTGAGACGAAAGGGTGTGGATCGTCATCATTTTTTCTCACTAGCATTTAACAGGTTTTTCTAGGGACCTGGGGCACTGGGTGGGAAGCCGAAAAAAAGAAAATGTCAGTTTTTACATACAGAATTCCCCAAGTCATAACTGTTTCAGATGTCTTATACTCGTCTCCCCAGGTGAGAGGAGATTTTCTCCACCAAAGTGTCAAAAGCACTGAAAAGAGCTAATTTTACTGGGTTTGCTTTATGTGTGAAATAAAATGTTCCACATCACCCTGTTTAACAGTACTGAGACAATGCCCATCTGTTCTAGCAATGGGGATCTCTCTGATGGAATGTCTCCCCTCATTCAACATACATAAACATCATATGGAAGTTGAATTCTTATTGTAACTGGTAAACAATAAGATTTTAAAAGGTCTGAGGATAAGATAAAAATGTTGTTACAATCGCAAAGATTGATTTAAACAATTCTGATTTCCTGAGAGAGTTCTTGATATAATAATCTTGAGTGATACAAACCCTGACTGAGACTGTAGAAAAAAGTTGTTATGGCTCAAATATTACTTTCTAATTAGCCAACAAGAACAATTAGGTAATGCTTCAGGTAACTTTAATCTCTCTGCCTGGCTACACATTGTTCATTTTTTATGCCAACAAGTACATACTGATATTTTAAAACAGATCTCTGAATGCTAATTTTCTTATTTCCCCATCTGAAAGACTATAGCTTCCTGACTGTTAATTCCCTTTGACAGTGAATGGTTTTGTTTCTTATTCACCTCAAAATAATGTATTGTTACGAAGTGATTTATAATAAACAGTATCTCGGAAAAAACTATGATGCTGATCAGTTTTGACAACTAAAAATGCATTATTAATGGAATAATAACATTGGAAGCATCTTGAAAAGAAGCTGATTTTGAGGAGTTTATTTTTCTCTTCAGACTGAGATTCATTCTTCTAGTTTAGAGATACTTCTGGGTGGACAGGTCATTACAGAGAAGAATGCCAAAATTATTGCATGTTAGAAAGCCTTGTGATGCTGCCTGTCAAATATAGAATGATAGGTACACTTAAAATAAAGTCAGATACATTATTCCCATTAAAATCCACTTTTACAATATCTGGTTTGACATATAGAATAGATATTTTAAGTGGGCATATATGTCAGAAAGTGAAATTGCCTTAACTGCTTGATTTTACTTAATGGCTGTTGATGAAAGATACCATTTCTTCTTCCTCTATGCACAGTCACATATGAATATAAATACTGGAACAAATATTTGAATAACAATGCAGCTCAGTGCATCTCTCTGGCATTTTTGCTATTGAACTAAATGTAAAGCTAAACCTTGAAGCGAAACTACATGTTAATTCATCCTCTGCAGCTGTAGCAGAAGACAAGTAGTAATATAAATTTGCAATGTGCTTACTCATACATTTAAGGTATAGTATCCTTGATATGATTTGCATACACAACGCAGTATTTAAACTTCATGTTTTAAGTCAGGATGAATTCTAAGCTACTGTTGTTATGCAATTCACTAAAAATATTTATGCCAATAGCCAAATTATGATGTCTTAAATTATTGGCCATTCCCTAGGAAGACCAGTTTACCATCATTATTGGATTTTATATTAATTATAGTATGTACTTTATTGAATTTGCTGAAGTGCTTTACTGGATATTCTCCAAACTCTAACAGCCAAACGAAATTATATAAAAAGGATCAGCTGTATTTAAGGGTATGTGAAAGTGCTTTAGAGATTGGTTGTAATTAAAGAGGTTGTAAACCAACACACTGAGTGCAAATGTCACCACATACCCATCCTTTCCTTAACTTACATAATTGGACGGAGTTTAACAAGAATGACTCAGTGAAATATGACAGCTTGATAAAGAATACACCCAAAATCTCTAATAAATATCTCTGCAATTTTAAGTAACAGAAAGTGATGTCTATCACATTTGTCACAAAACAGTGTGCATAGAATGCCTCTCTAAATGCACTTAATGTGTGTTGGATGAGAATAAACAACTTCAATGGATTAAAAGTGATGAGGTTGAGAAGGATGAGAAAGCATACTTTATCCTCTTTCTATAGGGCTCTTGGGCCTAACTTCTTTATGTACTCTAATGAGAGAAAACGTGTTTAAAAAGAAAAGGAGTAATAGTCATACATCATTGCTGTTTTATACAGCATCTTGTACTGCCGAGGCATGAATCAGTTCCTAACAGGACATAGGATAGCCAGTGGAGAAAGCAGATTGCCAGGAAGGACAGACTTAAGGATGGGAGGATCCTAGCAGAAAAAAAGCATAAATTTTAGATTTTAGAGCTAATTGCACAATCTTTCAAGGAAAGGCTATTTGAACTAAAACTACCAGGATCTTTATGACTGGGTGATTTCAAAGGCAAATTTTTGTTTTTCATATGTACCTAAGTTATAAAGAGAAGATGTAACTCTTTTCTGCTGAAGTCTTCTAGTATCATTAAAGTTGCATGGTCTAATTAAAAGCACTTATTGTTTTAACAATACAATTTAAAACTAATAAAAACAATAAAACTCTAGTGCATTTTGTAGGAAAAACAAAAGAATTATTGTGAGATAAAAGTCAGTTCAAGGCATATTCCAGTTTATTTCTATTTTTATTAAGATTTTTTGATGCATTTTCCTCAAAATGAGTTCATTCATCATCTCTTTTAAATAATGGATTTTATTATAAAATATCATAAATTTATATTTTCTCAACTGAATTAAAATCAAGATTCTTTTGTGCTTCTGTATTATGGCAAGGAAAGGAAATCAGACTTAACATGCTGTGCTCTCACACTATACCAACAAAACCTAGACACAAAATATTCTACATTTTGGTAGAAATGTTCAGAAAATTAACTTCACAGTTGTGACGATGAATATCTGTAGATGATCTACAGGTTCAGCCAGTTGAGGAATTAAAAAATAATAAATAGGACAAAATAAAATAATATAAACTAATAAATAAGATAAAATAAATAGAATATCTGTGACTTTTGTCTACAATAGAAATTAAAGTTTTAGGTCCGTACATGAAATAAAATATGCTCACTTGGGAAATAAAAAATAATGGATACAGTGTTTGTTAGAGGAAGAGTTCCAACAAAAATGTTGCAATTAAAAATGTGGACTATTTAATATTTTTAAAAGTGCAATTATTGTTAAAATAATAATATTGTTACAATTTTAATTTGCCTCCTTACACAGGCAATACTTAATATTCATAGAACACACTTGCAGATGAGATGACAAGATTTTCAGCATCTACACTTATCCTTCTGTGTCTAAAGATCATTTCACTAAATAATTGATTTGTATTCCTTCTTAAAGCTTAATTTCCATTGTATCACCAAGAAAAGCCAGAGCAAAATTTCAGAAATTTTCATAGAATCATTTCGGTTGGAAATTGCCTTTCAGGTCATTGAGTCCAACCGTTAATCCAGCACAGTCATGTCTACCAATAAACCATGTCCTTTAGTGCCACCTCTACCAATCTTTCAACCACTTCCCTGGGTAGCTTGTTCCAGTTCTTGACAAGTCTCTTGGTGAAGAAATTTTCCCTTGTATGTAGTCTAACCTACCCTTCCCTGGCACAACACATTCAAGAAAGGAGAGAGATTCTCCTTAGATCTTCTCTTAGTGCTGATTTATTCAAAGAAACATTTTGGTGTCTTTCACAGCAGTAGGCAGAGTAAATCCTAGGTGGGATTTGGCTCTCCTAATTTTCTCTGCATAACCTCACAACATTCTTTTAGTCCTCCTGAGCTGTCTGCCCCTTCCTCCAAATGTGATAAACTGTCTTTGTTTTTACCCTGAGTTCCAGTCAAAGCTCTCTGTTCAGCCAGGCTGCTCTTCTTTTCCCATGGCTCGTCTTTCAGCACATGGGGACAGCCTGCTCCTGCACCGTTAAGAGTCCTTTTTTGAAGAACGCACTACCTGCCAGAACTTTTGGCCTTCAGGATTTCCTCCTAAGAGACTCTCAAAACCACTGTCTGAAATAGACCAAAGTCTACACGCAGGAAGCCCAAGGTTGCAGTTTTGCTTGCACTCCTCCTTACTTCTCCAAGAATCAAAACTTCTATCATTTCATGATCAAGTATGTGCCCAAGACAGGCTCTCTTGTCACCTACAAGTCCTTCTCTGCTCACAAACAACAGGTCCAGCAGGGCTCCTTCCCTAGCTGACTCTCTCATCAGCTGTGAGAAGAAGTTATCTTCCTCCAGGAACCTCCTAAACTCTTTCTTTTGTGTTGTATTTTATTTCCAGTAGACATCTAGTAAGTTGCCTGAATATACGTATATTTCACTGATATATTCCTGTAGAAAATGCAAAACCATTCTCCTGAATGTGTGTGGGTCAGATTCCTGTATGTCCACCAGCCCTTTTCCATACAGAATTACTGCATTTCTCTGTGCCAATCCTGGTGTGCAGACAAATAGGCAAATCTCTGTGAGGAATCCCTTGGGCTGAAAATTTGGCCTTAAATGAATACATGGTGAATAATAAGCTCTATGAAGTATTTATATTTCTTTAACCAATAATGAATAATGACAAGTTTCATATCATGTTCCTTTTATTTGAAAAAGACTAGCAATCCAGTTAATTTTCCTCATTAGAATAATATTAAATAGCCAATGAATTTGATCCCTTTATGACCATACCTAATGCCAAACAGACATAAACATCAGTAAGGAACAAATCCGTAAGTCTAGAGATGTGAATTCTATTTTGGGTTCTATACAGGCTTCTTATGTGACCTAGGGTGAGTTTAGATTTGTAAGGACTGTGTATAAATATCACTGTTGTGCCATTTCTTAAATTAATTACTGATAATACTCTTGCAATTTCACAGGGTTACTATTTCATTTCCTTAAAGAGTGTTTGTAAATTATTTTGACTTTTGCAGTTTAATTTTTAAAAACATGAATTGGAAAATTAAAATCATGCCACAAACACCAAACTGTATGACATTAAAGTATTACAGCAAATCTAAAATATTAATGAAACAGACTTCTGTAACTTATGCCAGAATTAATAAACAAAAGTAAAGGTTTTCCTGTTATATTAGTGGGATATGTTGCACAATTCACTTGCCAGTTCATCACATCTTGCTTAAGAAGACATCATAAACAATGGTCCCTCTGCAAGTTGTCTGCCTCCTTATCCGCTCTGTCACCATGTTGTCTTTTGCTCTATGCAATGTGCATGCGTATCCATACAAAGACATGTTAATATATATATTGAGATTTCATTAAGAAAAATATGTTGAGAAAACATAAATATTTAACTGATACTGGGAAAAGAAAAAGTTGGCTATGCAGTCTTAATTCTGCCCCATTTTTTCAGTGAATTATGAGGGTCTTTAATTTCAAGGTCATCTTTCCTTTCTCAAGAATACAATATAAAACCACATGCTTTTTTCTGCTGAGGCAAATATAGAGAACCACACAGTACTTCATACAAGCACCCATTTAAATTGTAGTTTAAAAATACACCACAGATTAAATACAAAAGTGCAGAAACATTTTTGCTAGCCTAATTTATTGATTTCTGTAATTGCATAGAAGTCCTCTCCCCATCTTAGTCTAAGTGACTCAACATTGGTTGTCAAAAGTTATGTGGCATTAGTCTAAGTTATTAGAGGACAAGCTGAGTCTTGATAAACGTTGGCTGTTCTCGTGTTTTGTACCCCATTCAGAGTGTAAAATAATTTAAAACCTCCTCTGTGACACTCATGAGGAAGTAGAGTCAGTATAACCAGTTGTGTGTTGAAGTAACTTACTCTTCTTCACAGCTGTGGCATGGTGGCAAGGTTGAGGATGTTTAAATTATGATGGGAGCTCAACTAACAAACCATATTCAGCCAGTCATATGGTACCATCCAGACCTGCCTTCCCAGAAGAGGAATGTGTGTGAGCCATCACAAAAAAACCCACAAAAACAGTTGAAACTGAAAAAGACAAAAAAAAAAAAAAAAAGAGGATACATTTTAGTCACAGAAAATATTGCATGCATATATGAAGTTACACGCAGCATTTGTGCATCTTTTCCATATCTGATGTTTCTTTCGTCCTCCTCCACTAATCCACATCTTTAAGGTTTTATTTCCACGTTCGGAGCCTATGTGGAGCTTCTAACAGCTACCATCTTTCACTTTCAACCTGGTACCTGTTACCTTTAAATCTGGCACTTCCTTCCAATATCATACTGGTCTGAGGTCTATCCTGGACAAGGTTTAAGCTATGACCCAGTAAAAGCTTTCCTGTGCATGCACTGAGCAGTTTTAAAATCTGAATGCCACACTGCTCTTCTGCGGTTACAAACAAGAAATTTTTACAGGTGAGGAGACAATATGTCTACCTTCCTACAAGCAGCTGGAACTCACTTCTTTCCCTGAGAGGGTAGAGTGAAAGAGATAATATTGCGATGCCGATTTTCAGTAGAGAAAACTGGTTGTGGAAGTGAACCTTTGCAGGTTTGTAAGAGAAAGAGAGAGAAAGGGAGAAAGAAAGGAAGAGAGAAAGAGAGAAAGGGAGAAAGAGAGGAAGAGAGAAAGAGAGAAAGGGAGAAAGAGAGAAAGAGAGAAAGAGAGAGAAAGAGAGAAAGAGAGAAAGAGAGAAAGAGAGAAAGAGAGAAAGAGAGAAAGAGAGAAAGAGAGAAAGA
>VZRM01003628.1:92303-117303 GCA_013397955.1 Grantiella picta | reverse complement strand
AGATTAGAGAAAACTCATTTTTGAATGCCATGTAAGTCTTCATATTTTCTTTCCTATTCTATGAAAATCATTATCAGTTCCCCACCCAGCCATTCTACTATGGCTTTGAGACACCACAACACTTGGGACAAAGCAATTTCCTGGAGATGGACCCTTACAACTTGCTAGAATTGTCCGTCTGTGTAAACTCTGTCTGAATGATTCAGTTATCTGAGTTCCCTTTTGCGTATGTTTGATAAGCCTATTAGCTATAAGCTGCAAAAAGTGGTAGAAACAAGGAACAAAACTTCCACCAACTCAAAATGTTTCTTCACTCACTTAAGACTCAACAAATAAAGACAAAAAGTATAATTTTGTATTTATAGCTTTTCTGCCTCCTCAAGTAGAATCAAGACATTAAAATTATTGTCAGCTCAGAAAAATTTGGAAAGAGATTTAGACGTGAAGAGATTCGGAAAACGCACTTTGCAAGAGCAAAAAAAAGGGTTGTTTAATGGGTACTATGCAAATACATGGTATTTAGCTTTCAAAATAATCTTGGAACAAGGGAGTATTTTTCAAATCCAAGTTAGTATATGGAAAAGTTAGTCATGTCTATTCACACATAAGCAAAACAATCTGAACTTATTGTAGGTTTAACTCTGTATACAATTATAAAACAACACTGTTTTGGCTGCAGATACTGTGCAGGTGAACGTTACTTTTTTAATATCTGCTGTATATACTCAGTTAAGGAATCAATATAATGCTCAAGATCAACCGATATTTAACCAAACTGATATATGCATTTCAAATAAAATATTTTCAGAAAGATTGTTAAAATGCCTCGTACTATCTTTTACAGACTAATCAAATATAGCAAAAATCATAGCCCTCAGAAAGGCTGAGCAATATCTTGAGCTTGCATTCACGACACACACATTCTTGAGTATAAAAGTGAACAACTCAACATGAACATTTCACAGATGTTTGAGGAATTCAGTTTGCTTTCCAGGGAAAAGGGAAAAAACACACTTTTGAAAGATTCGAAGCTGTGAAATGGAAAAGTCTGTACTTTGGTTCTATTTGATAACTGCATGAAATGAAAGTACTAGAAAATAATTACCCATGCCTTCCTTGTCTTCCAATCTCATCTGGTAAAGCAGCAACACACAGGGTACTAATGCGTATTGCTGCTTCCCAAACAGCCTCTATCCCCTAACTCCTCCAGACAGAGACTAGACTTAACATACTCACCTTTGAAGCAAACAAGCAAAACAGAGCAAGTCCCAATAATGTTTCTTTAATCTGAGATGCTGTCTTTCTTTCCTCTTTACTACTGCTGTCAGTGGAGCAAGTGCAGCTTAGCTAATAGCTCAATTGCTTAAGGGATATGCCTCAACACTTCCCTAGAAAGATTTAGCATAAACGTCATAAACGTATGAATAAGGCTTAGTCTTCATGAAGCTATTTGCCCATAGTCCTTCGTTTTTAGAAAGTCACAGGGCAATACCAGGTGCTAGTTAAAGTTGTGGCTCCTGTAAGGTTTTCTCACGCTGCTCAATGTGTGTGCACTGTCCTAACATGGTGCACAGACCTGGGTTTTGGCTGCTGGATTTTTTGGAACCACTGGTGGAACAACTTTTTTCTTCCTTTTTTTTCCTTGTGAAAGTGCTATTCTAACTGACATCCTCAGAACAGATGTATCACACTCCAGGTTTTACCAGTTCTTTTTCTACAACCTATTTAAACTACCTCCCCAACCCCCCATTAAATGTGATTCAGATTCCTGTATTACCCAGAAGTACTTTCTCATCAACATATACAGATATTTTCTGTTTTCTGCTTTACTGATAATTTTTGTGTTAATGTCTATGTCCTCTTGGACTCTAAAAAGTTACACAGAAAACTAATGGTGATGTTTGTGTCTCCTCAGCTATACAAATACCACTTTAAATATGTTATATGTTTTCGTAAATCCATAGTCACAGAAACAAACACCACTACTTTTACTGAAGGAATATCAAAGCTGCCAAGACAGTCAGATGTCAGGAAATGGTAAAATGCAAATGAAGTGAAACCTTATCTCTGCCACTTCAACTATGATCTTTTTGTTATTTCTGCTCTGTAATTGAAATGCTTACATATCCATACTACAAATAGAATATTAATCATCTGGCACAAGTCTGAGAATAACAATCTTTACTATAGTCAAACTGATTGCAAAGACATATAGAATGAGTATTCCATTCAGTCTTCATTTTTTTAAAATTAATTTAATACAGCTATTTAGGAGTTAATAGCTTCATAATAGGTGATCATCTTATTGTTCCATTGAAAGGGTCATATTACTTAAGCAACAGGAATAAATTCATGAAATGTTAAATATTTATCCCTAAAAAATGAAGTCTTGTTATGTATCTAGATTAAAGTCCCTGTTCAAGCCATGCCTAGCATTGAACATGGGAATGGATAAAGAGGTAGGTCTGAACCATTTTTCTCTTGATTCTAGGGCAGAGTCGGTTCAAATATGACTGAAATATGAATCAAATCTCATAAAGAGGTGCTTGAATTTATCTAGGGAGGACTGGCCTCCCAGTGTCCACTACACCAGACAAGGAGTGCAACATCTGGATCTCTGTATTCAGTCTTCTTCTTGTGCTACAAAATTACTCAGAGCAGTAGTTGAAGAAATACAAAAGATTCTTATAATATGAGTAAGACTCAGTGTCAAAAACGTAAAGTAATGTGTCTGAATGAAAATTTTATTTCATTTATACCTGCCTTCTGCCAGCCTCCAAAACAGGTGTTATCACTCTGGAAAGGGGCATACATATAAATCTCTAAAACTACAGTCTAAACATTCAGTAGCAGTTAAAAAGACAAATCTAAATTTTAGGAAAGAAAGTGAAACCAAAGAGATCATAAACACAGCACCAAGGAAATGCATTCTGAAACCATGTCCTGAGTACTTCACACAGCTCCAGTCATCCAGTTTCAAAATAGCCATAAGAAAACCAAAGAGCAGGCAGAAGTAACATAATTCCTATAACATGAGAAACAAAATAGAATAAAGTAGGGTTAAGATGGCTAAATTGAGGTTTGAGAATATTATAATCTTGAAAGCTGTAAAAATAATGAATACTTTTTTCCTCAGCTCTGATAAGCACAAAACATGGCCATGGTAGAGTTGCCAGTGAAATTAGCAGACAAGTAAGTGAAGTTTTTTTGTACCACATTAAATGATGCAGTGGAATCACTTGTCACACAAAACCAAATGTGTAAATGATTTCTGAAAGGCTCAGCACACTGCTAATGGACAGAGCCATCTCAACTGCAAAGCCTGACAGTCTACATACAGAACCCTCCTCTAAATAATTCACACAAGATATTTTTCTAGCTTGGAAGGTATGCCAAATAAATTGAATCTATTTGCCTGATACATTCTGATCTTTAAGTATGTGCTACTGACCACTCTTCAAGGAAAACATGAATAAAAAACACCCTTGGTCATGGCATAGAATAAAACATAACACAAATTACTGCAGTGACTTAATTAGAGCAGCAGGGGCAACTGCATCAAAACTGTGAACTTCAAATTTGCTTATCAGGTCTGTAAAAGTATTCTTATTTATATGAGCCTAATAGTTTAGAATTAAAATTCCTGTTGTATGTAAGCAGGGAGTTAAATATAAGGCTGTTGTGCTAAGGTGCTGGGTGACTTGTCCAACCAAGTATCCCATTTTAAGTTAGTATAGGAAATAGATAATTATTTTAACAATAAAATCAAAAATATTGAACCAAATATAGAACACAAACCATAGACTATAGAATGTAATATCCCATGTATGAATTTGAGGGCAGTTTCCTATGACTACACAGTATTCATTGCCATAGAGTTATGAAAACAAGACTGGGGAGTCTCTGAGTGTTCACACCTTTATATGAAAGCAGAGGAAATTATATCCGTGTTATTCCTTGAAGGTGTTTGCATACCAATAACAAAACCCCCCCAGAGATATATCCCAGTGCCTTAGCAGTACTAAGTCTTTTCCTGGTGCCTAACCTAAACCTGCCTTGCCATAAAGTATTTTCATTGCTATGTGTCTTATCTATGAGGCACAAGAACAGTTTATTCTTTTCACCTCTATACTTCAACATAGATGAACACCTATCATATCTCCCCCTGGTTTCCTTTTTCTAGACTGAACAGTTCTGATACTTTCAATATCCTGGCTGTCCACTGTCTCAAAAGAAAACAAACATGAAGAGTTTAGAAGGGCACAAAAAGTCTCTTTATCAGACGAACAAAAAAAGCCCAGAGAAATTATGAGATGCAAAATCACAGGGGCTGTCGTGCTCAAGCACTTCCTCTGTGATAGGCATTTCTGGGAGGCAAGAGAGCTGCTCTTTCCCCAGGAGAAATTCAGCAGTTAGGGTAGAAAATGTAGCTAAATGGGACTCATTGCTAAAGGTCCCTACTGTTTTGATTAAAACACTGGGGGCTAACAGGCTTTTGTCTGTGGTAAAGAAAATACAGTTACTCTCATCTATGAGACTTCAACCACCAGAAATAGAAAAAAAGACCACAACAAAACAAACAAAAGCCAACACTCATTTCTGGGTGCTGATTAGTCATGACTAATGAGATACTAATAGAGACTTGCTATACCCTGCTGTATGAGCAGACTGAAATTACTTCCTTTACTTACCCTCCACCCCACCCAAACCATCCAGCTTAAACTCGTTATTTAATACCCTCCCTCTGCACACTCACCTGTGAAATGAAACTACACAAAGAAAGTCCCTTTGATTCTTTTATTTTTATACAATAACCTTGTCCCCAAAAGAGGGGCAGAGCAGTTTTACTCTAGGTGTTCAAGAATATTTTTGGTTTACATTCTCCAGTACAGATGTCAGACTCAGACCAGCTGCACAGTGAGTGAGGTTTCCAGTCCCCTCCATGTCCCGAAGATATGGCCATATAAAAGACAGCTGGGAGGCTTTGGATTGGATATATATACATATTTTATATACAGATATAGGTATATGGGTATATACATATGGGTAGATAGAAATGCATANCATACATGAGGAAAAGAAATTAGACATTCTTGGGTTTCAGCTCCTTAGGGTTTTAGGAATAGACTAGGGGCAAATAATATAAAAGTAGGGAAAACTAAAAGAGCAAAATGCCTGTCCCATTTAATCTTAAAATGCAACTATATACCTATGAAAATCTTGTTAAGCCTGCATTTCTGTATTTACTTTTAAAAATATATAGATACAAGAAGTGTTACTAGATGCAACATCCCTTTCTTGCTTCCTGGGAAACTTATCATTCTGATTGTTGACAATGTATTAACATAAAGCCCAAAACAGGCCTTTAGACCAGCTCAGGTCACCTGAAAGGAAGATGAACATGGGGCTTCAGAAAGAAGAATACTGTCGAACAAACCTTGCTCAAACTAAAGGATGCTTAAGTTACCTACTCCAGTCTTCAGAAAACAATCTTAGGAAGGAATTCCTAGTAGCTGTTAGTGGCTTCTTGGGAATAATGTTGGATAAGTTAATAAGGAACTGCAAGACTGATGAAGGAAAAAGTTGGGGCATCCTTGAGAGAATAGCGTCTTTAATGAAACTTTGATTTTTTTATAGGACACATTTGCTATCTTTTGGGTATATTCTTTCCATATTCTGTTGCCAAAAATCTAAATTACATCTAATGTAGTAAGGGCTTTTTGGAGGTTTTTTTGAGAGCCTGTACAGAATGACACATTAAAGTGAAGAGGACATTTCCTAATTGACAATTGATTCTGAGTATATACCATCTGTAAATGATTGGGGAGTAGAGATACTCATGGGCTTTTGAAATCAGAAATCAGAGCAAACAGATCAGGAGAGTTTTGTTTGCTGTTTGTATTTTAGGAAAGCACTGGATTTGATTTAGGAGGCTTTGATCTCGGTCCATTATCTGAGCTGTTATTCTGGCAAGAATAGAAATTTTAAGGGACATCTCCTAGAACAGATTTTGTGGTGCAAATACTGTGAGAACATTTCTGCAGCTTGTCTATCGGTTCCTACCCTACCCAAGAGCTGGAAGATCATAGTCTGGATAGTTTAGATAACAGCTGAATTATATGGGAGATGATTTTGAAATTTCCTGTTGAAGGGAAAAAAAGACTAACAACCAAAGCAACAACCTTGGTTTGATTGCTTCTCTTTCCTTTCTCACCTTTGTACACAATAAGCATATGTTTTTGTGTCAGATTTTTTTGCAGATTTTTATGAGAAGATTCACCCTAAATTATGTCCTCAGTCGTCCCCAGTAGTAAAACTGGTCCTAATGAAAATACATCTAAATCCTACACAGGTATGTTGATAACTGAGTAACTGTTTCCTTGCAAAGGCTGGCTTTCTGCTTGTTCTTTGACTCTCAGCTCCTCTGTGAGGAAACTAAATGATGCTGAGGGCAGTACAATCACCTTCTTAACCAACAAGGACAAACCCTGTGTGCCCCAAGCTCACAGCACCCCTGTAAGAACCATCCTGTCTCTGGAGTTCAAGGCACCAAGGCTTGGTGAGATCCTTACCACACTCACAGGTGGCTGGAAATCTTGTGGGAAGGTAAGGGAAGATGGGAAATAGAGGGGAAATTTATGGAATAGTGAGCAACTCCAGCAATAACAGAACAAGTTCCCTCTTTTCTTCTATCCTTCTCTTTCAAACATGTGTTGTTTTGAGTGCAAAGTCATACTGGGAGGAAGCTAGGACATATCGACAATTAGAAGGGTTTTTCTGAAGTTTCTTTTGCTTATTTCTGAAATTCAGAAATACTTGGAGCTGTCTCTTTGCTAGGGGAATCATACTCCTACTCCTCTAAAACATGACTATAAAATTGAGAAGTCATCAGTAGTCCAGGCTTGCTCAGAGCAGGGATGTTTGTGAGGACTAGCACCCGTTTTTCACCAATATTAGATCTTCTAAGAGCTAGAATCAGGTTATGTACCATTTAAGAGTGATCATTTTTGCACTCATCTAAGTAGGAAATGAGTGGGTTGCATTAAATACTATGTATTCTCACGGTAAATTTCACAAATACCATTGTAAAACACATCACAGACAATAGGGATTAATACTACTGCTATAATATAATGGATATTTCTTTGCTTTCACAGACCCATAAGTTGTATCACTAAAGAACTTGGTTGATTTCTTTTTTCTTTCCAAACATTTCCTATTATATCCATATCATACTAAATGATAATGCTTACATCTCTATGTAGAGAGGTGTCATCACCAAACATTAAAAAGGATAAGATAAAATTCAGACCAAAATTATATGAAAAGAAGTTATTGCTGCAAAAGCAAACAATTATAATCAGGAAATACTGTAATCGCAGGTCCTTAATAGTGGAGTAATGAAATAAGCTCCAGAGAGAAAGCAAAAAAAGTTTTATTATATGATAGTGACATATCATTACTAGTTGGCATGAGGAAGAAAACTGTTTCAGTTGAATAAAACATATTTTATGCTTGATTCTTATTATGGAAAAACAATAGAGGCACTGTGTCAGTATTTTCATACCAAGTTCATATTAACATGAAGTTTAAACACTTATTTCTTTCAGATATCCTTGAAATGAAAATAAACAAAATGCAGAATATTAAATGCTATGTCAATGTTTTTATGGAACATCTTTGAAAAATAAATTAATATAGAAAGAATAACAGATTACTTAAAAATTTCCTGACAAAGTGCCAGATACTTTTTGTATACTGATTTCTGTAATTTTGTCCCACTTCCATGGCATGAGATCTTTGGAAAGATAGCCCAAGCTCTTGAATTTAGGAGGGATGCAGGAGCAGTATGAAATGTGGACAATTTTTGGAGTTAGATTTAATTTAGAGACTAAAACCTTTTACATTTTTCCTTACTTTCTAGCTCAGTGCCTGTATCACTAACTTGTCTTGCTCCCTATTGTTTAGTAAGAATGTTTTTGAAGTGGTTATATTTTTTTGAAGTGATTACATTTTTGCTTCAACAATACTTCAGGAAAATACGCTGATGAAGTACTCTGCTACTAGAATGTCAGTTTCAGAAATAAAGAAGGAAATCCCTTCCCTCCTCTTTTATAAATGATGATGTTATCTTCCATAGTTATCTTCCATATATCACAAGTTTTTTGATTTGGTTTTGAGCAGTGGTGGGACATACCACAACTTCTGATCTGGAAGCTTAATCCATATTTCCTGTTCATTCCTGCCATTGGTAAGGTTATACATTCTTAGTATAAATTTATATTACATTAATAATGATGTTCTTAAATATTACATCCCAAGAAACTACTCTGAGCTATTATTTCTAAATTCCTAACATGAAAAATCAGCCATGCATACAAAAAATACAAAAATGTTATTTCTTTGAGCTTGAAAAAGATTATCGTAAGGCAGATATGGCTATGCCATTCCTTTAATTTTTAATTCTGAAAAAATGCCTTTTTATTGCTATTAAATGGCAATATTGTTGACACTTTCATCTTGTTTAGATGATCTTTTCATAAGGATGGCATGATAATTTTTAGTTAATATCATCTAAGTCTCTCAGATATCTCATAGGATACAAAAATGTGGAATTTAATGAAAGAGTTGTATTTTATTATTTGTTTTTGTTAGTTATAGAATTTAACCTCTCACTATATTAAAATTTATTTATATATTTTTCTTTACACTTTCTTATAGCCACAATCTTTATCTTCTCATTTGAGCCAGCCAAAATCTGTATGTTTGGTTTCAGTCCTTTATCTTATTATGCGAGCAAACTCTGCCTATCTTGTGCTTTCATATTCTTCCAAAACACAGTATAGAAAAGTTTATAAGAAAGTAAATAAAGAAATAAGGATGATGATAGCAAATGTTGTAATTCCTTTAAAAAACAAATGTCTCAGGGCAAACAACATTTTAATAAATATTACCTTCATTTGAATTCATAATAGAAGTAAGCAATTCTTGCTGTCATCTGTAACTAGCACAATCTAACCTGTAGATAAATACCTACAATCTAAGATTTTATAAACTATAGGCAGTACGCCTTATTATATAGAATTTTATAACATAAAATGTTGTAGCAACATTAAAATTCACACAAAGACAATGTCAACTACTAAAAAAAATTGAGAAATAATGCAAGATCTTGTCACCTCACTGTTGTCAAATGTTCGCGAGTCTTTATACTTTCTTCAATATGTTTAATATAATGCGATAATGTAAAACTGAAGTGACTCAAAAGTGCTCTCTTGGGACTCATTCCAAGCCCTTTTTCTTTTTCCTTTTTCATCATCCAGTCTTTCTGAAGCCCCAGGGACAACCACTTTAAAACAATCTGTGGTAGCGTGATTTATATTTATATATCTAATGAAGCCTATTTTAAAATAATTATTCTGATTTAATTTAAATAACTCCCTACTGCTATCCTGCTAGGGATGGTCAAGGGAAATTGCTGTATACTTTACTATTAACTGTAAATCTGTGGTTGGTTAGAACACACAGCAACATGTCTTGGCAACAAGACAACTCTTTTGCATCTATATTCTTTTCTTGGTGAATTTTCTCACTTCTTCCATTCAGTGATAAATAAATAAATAAATAAATAAATAGTTTAATTACCATTAAAAATTATACAGGATTATATTTGCAAGCGATGGAAGCAAGAAACACTTGCAGTGGTCAGAGCTGTATGCAAAAGGATTACAGAAGAAAATCATGCCAAGAAAAATATAACACCAAAAAGTGTCGTAGAGCAGAAAGGCCTTGCAGAGTGAGGGCCTAACTGCCCTTGTAAAATCCTTGCTCACTTCTGTTACTTTGGCTAACTAGAAAAGCATTCTGGGAATGACTCAGCTAAACTAATGGTGAAAAACAAGTCACATAATTGTAAAGCAATTATTAGAAGCAATACGTGCTCACACTGTGGGGCTCGTGGTTGGTTACACCTGGTGTCTGTTCCTATCCTGGTCTGTGGCAGCTGGTTAAGTGCATTTGTTGTGCCTCACAAATATGTAAACTCATAACAAACTAACAGTTTAAGAACCCTGGCTTTTTTTTAATAAGTGCCTTCACCATACCATCCTGGAGATCGTGTGTTTAACACCACAAGCAAGGTTTAGCTAGGCAAAAGAATGCAGAAATAATTATTCAGAGATAAGAAAATAATTTTAAAAAAATGATAGAAACAACCACAAAAATGAGAAACAATAACATTTAAACAGGTCCTTAATTAACTTTCTTGGCTTATGGTAACTTAGCTGGCACAGTGTCATGGAGTGGTTTTGGCAACCCAGATCTAGCTGGGTATTAGTACATCCCCTGATACAAGTAAGGCCACTCCATGTTCCTCAGATGAGTCACTACTAGGAGGATAAAACACGAGTTCCATTAGGCATTACAAATGCTAGAAAACACAATCAAAGAATCCAGAGGAAGAAATTATTTTGACTATGTGAAGAAAAGTTATCACAGGATATATCATGAACCAAGCTGTGCTCCTTAGTCCATGCCAATGGATTTGCTGCTCTTTTATTAAACATCTGCTATTGCTTTGCTGCTGCTTCACAATACTCATCACAAGCTTGGCATTAAGCAATCTAATAAATAAAGCAAAAACTTGTGTTAGAAATTACAAACACTTAGTTCTAGGCATGGAAGTCCTGAAAACACTTGAATAATAGTATCTTCAGACATCATTCAATCTTAAAAGTTAACTGTTATTATTACTCACTGAATAGCAGTAGTACACTTTCTAAGAAATTATTACATGTAAGTGCCTTTACTAAAAAACTTCAATGTTAAAAGATAAATTGGAAAAGAAAATAGATTTGGAAAGTTTAGCTCTTCAAAGAACCCCTAATTAAAGCTTGTTAAATATATACCTTCAGAATGGCTTTGTTTCCGAATTAAAGGACTCTGCAGAGCCATTTTTTTTGATAGAGTAACTAAAGGTATGAAACTTGTCTATTTTCTTATTTTAGTTTGGTTTATATACAATAATACATAAACATGTACCTCTATTAGATATCCTTGCTGCCCACCCAGTCAAAAAAAAAAAAAAAAAGAAAAAAGAAAAAAAAAGAGAAAAACCATTCCAGTGTCTAAAAATTATTTTTACTGTGGAATTGTTTTGACTGATCAAATTTAACACTGATGGGAAAGCAGGAGAATGGCATGGCATTTATGTACTTAAGGAGGAAGTGTGAAGCCACCATGGGATGACATTACTTGCAAAATGAAATCCATTCAAAGGTTTTATGCACATGATGCTGGAAATGATGACAGTGTGCACATGCAAGACCAGTGGAAAATTCCACCAGAAACTTCTTCCCATAGACTTCCAAGTGAAGTGCTACCATAATCAGAGAAGATACAGAAATGTTGCAGAATTTGGAGTAATGATAACATAAAGTGATCCCCCTAATTAAAACCATCTTTGCTGGGACAGACTGCTCAGAAAAGGCTGTATAGACATCCACAAAGCTCTAGGACAAATGGGATAGTGAGCAAAGGAACATTTTGTCATTGCTTTTACACTTGCTCAGGTAAACCTTCTGCGGTCACCCAAAAGTGAGTTCAATCTCTCCTTAGATCTTCTTGCTTCGAATAGGGAGAGATGCCAAAGAGAGAATAGACATAGATCTTTGTGAATAAAAATGGTGTTTGCTTTGTTAGGAATGGCAAACAAAGCAAGACGTGTTGACATCAGCAACAAATTTGTACAGAGATACCACAGTTCTTGAAATGGAAGGCAGATGGGTTAGTGCAGTCATTTACGCAGACATTTACCTTGATTTCATTTCTGCCCCACACACCTTTGCAACCTTCCTCCTAAAAGCAGGGGTGATACTAACATGGCAGCTCACAGGCCTTTAGAGATTGTTGGTCACCTCAGCAGTGTCTTCTGCTCAAATCCTGTGAAACCACTCCCAGAATTGAAGTGAAACCACTCCCAGAAGTTTTACTGCAGGGGCTAGTATAAAAGTGGCTTTTGCCAAAACTCCCCTCCCAAAAAAGGGTATCAGCACTAATCCAGCAACAAACAGTGAAACATTTTTCTAAGACTCAATACTTGCTGAACAAAACCCATACCTGTTCAATACAGTGCCAGTTTTCTTAATAGAGATTACACTGAAGAAAAGGGACAAGAGTAATACCTGAGGTCATTAATTCCTGTAACTACTTCTTGAATTCTATTTTAAAGAAAAAAGAGTTGTTAGAATGTCAGAATTTAAAGACTTGCTTGACATAGGTAAAAAATTAGAATGATTTCAATTCAAGGTCTTTTAAGATTTAGTAGCAGTAGTAAATGTAAGGTCCTAATAATAATTTTTTTTAAGGCAAGCAAACCTCAGCAAAACTAGAAATCAAAGATGAATATTCAGCAATGGTAGGAAACAATCTAGAAAGAGACAGGAGGTAAAGCATGAAAGATGGTGCATAATTACATAAATGAATTTGAAAGGTAAGTTAAATGTAAAACTGACTTACGACTAGAGTATTAGAAACATCCTGTTAAGAGTTAACATTTACTCTGTGTTGTTTGGAATACTACGTAGAGCCCTGGGTATCTCCATACCATAAAGATATTGTCAAATCAGAGAGAGTGCAGAAAGCAGCAGCAAAAATAGTCAGAAAAGAAGAATTGACTTGTGAGAAAGATTGACTCATCAGGAAGCAAGTATTTAGAGTATATAATTAATTGTGTAGCCGGGTCCTGAAGTGAAATCTATTTTTCAACCTCTTAGAAATTTAGATAGAAAAACTAAATTTATATGAAAATGAACTGAGCTGCTCTGAAGATCACTGAAGTTTTTATTTTCTTTTCTTTTTTCCCAAACAGGAAAAAATTGTTTGCCTTACGGTTCAGTCACTTACATGATCATGATATTACAGTTCTCAATTGTGGTAGTATGTGATCCTGCTAGTGAAAACTTCTGTATTTGCTTTGCTAATGCTTCCTATTTTGAAGATTTACTGAGATTTCTTTTAGCAGCCCAGGCACATCCATGTTTTATTGTCAGACGTTGGTAAAAGAAAAAACAAGTTGGGAAAATGCCTTTTCCTTGTTCCAGGAAATTGTTTTTCACTGAAAAAGTCAGAAAACATTAGAAATTCAACTTAAATAAGATAATGGCAGTGTATCATAGTGGAAAAATGGATAATCAACAGAGTTTCTCCACGCATGTACTGGTTGGAAAAAGGAATCTCTCCAGGTTTTTCTATCTATGCAAATGAGAGAGATACAGGAAAGAGAGTCACAGAAACAGGAATCTAGAGCTTACATTTGAAAAATTTGTGATAGATCATGTCCCCTTATTGAATGGGTAATTTGATACAGGAACACCTGAAGTTTGTGTTCACTTGGTCCTTCAGTCTTATCAAAACAAAAGCTAGCCCAAAACATCCAGAAAATTAGAAGTTTAGATTGGTGGTAGTGGCTTTCTATTTTAAAAGGACTAGGTTTCAAAATGTCTGCTTCCAAAAAGAATTTCTCCATTGACTCCACATAATCATGGGTATTTAGATTCTTCCTAGACACGCTAGATATATTCCTCCTGAGACACCTACACTATATGTGGCAAATCAGAATTGAAAACAAAGCCTCCTACTTACTAGGAGGAAGTAGTAAGTAGGCTCCTGAAGCCTCTTGTGTTCTGCAGGTTCTGAGCAAGAGACTTTTATCATCTATGCATGAGATACAGGCAGAAAATGACACAGGATTTAACAGGCGGCCTAAAGTAAGACAGGCTGAAGTAGCAGGGGTGAGAAAATTGAAGGCCTTCACTATTTTTCTGGGGAACACAGCCTTCTGATTTCAAATCCAGTGATAATGCTGACCATGAAGTTGGGGGAAAAGGAATTGCTTGCCAGGCTTTTACAAGAACCTGATGGGTTATAACTACCTTCGAGTCTTAGGATTTTGCTCTGCTGCTCAGAAGGCCCTAGCAAGCACTCTTGAGAGAGTACAGTCTTCAGGGGACTGGTCTCCCTATTACCAGTACACAAAGAGATTCACACAGTCCACTTTAGGAGTACCTTTTAAGGTTTTTAGTTGCTTTGTGATCTGTGTAAAGAATGTATTCGTCTGACAAGTTTAGAACAGCTTACTGATCATTCTTCTTCCTACGTGAAACACCATGTTTATCAGGTCACCCCATCCTGACTTAGTTAAATGGCAAAATTAAACAATAAAATAAAAACTTTTTCCTGCTTAAAAAACAAACAAACTAGATTATTCTAACTAGCCAGGACTTTGATTGCTTCTAGCACAACTAGTGGTTCTAACACTTTGCAAACTCTGTGACTCAGCTCTCCCCTTCTTCCAAAACATATCCTACATACCTGCAGCAATTTTTTTTGTAATTTCTTCTTTTGTACTGCATGTGTTTTAAACAATGAGTGCTCTTTCTCTCTCTTTTGAGTAGGAAATGTAAGATAAATGGACAGGACTGGGTTATTGTAGACACTTCTAAATTCCAAGCTATAGTCTCCATTGATATTTATGTGAAGTTTCATGAGTGTTTGCTTGCAGTTCACGCTGACTGGGAACCTGGGTGTCACGTAGAATAAGTTAAAACTATATTCTTTTCTTTTCATTATTCTTTCACTTCTCCTGCATTGCATAATTTACAAATTTTATTAAAACCTGAGATCTATTCTCTAGTGTATGGATACCTATCATGCTTATATATTGCTATGAAAATAGATACAAGGTTGCATTATGATTTTTTTTTTCTAAAGGATGCAAACCTCAAAATGAGCTCTGAAACTCTGCGCACAATTTTCAAACTATGTGTAGGTATAGCTGCTTGTATCTTATATTAGACTATCCACTGGTATGGAATTGCACTACTGTAAGGAAAATAGCAACAGCCAAGTTTTGACTGCAAAGGACCTTTATTTATCCCTGATGGCAGACTTAAACTGGCCAGTCAGATTTTATGACAATACAATAAAATACAGACAATTGTTGAGCAGTCATACATTTTGCCAAAGCTTTAAAAACAATTTTAAGCTCCATATAACTGAATTTTAAAATGAAAAGAATAATAGACTGTTAAATAAGCCAGTGATTTAAATTTAAATTATATTCCATGTTAAAAAACACTACTCCCCAAAATATTTTTCCCATTTTTATCCCTGCAATATTAGTGAGAGTCTCTGTGTAGTAATACACAAATAATGTTCCAACATTTGTTGATGTTTTACTCTTTTTTTTTTTTTAAGCTGAAAAGCTTAATCCATGTTCTCTAAGCATTATCTGTTGCAATATGATATTTTCAGAAAAATGCCTGCTAGAAAGTTTAGACATGGTAGTTTCACTGTAAGCTTCTGGGGACATCCACGTTGTATTATGTTTGGCTTAGAAATAGCAACTCCTGCTAGATTCAGCAAAAATAAAGCACAATGACCTCTTCAGCTGGACACTTCAGCAGCTGGTCTATAACTTAAGGAGAGTTTTGCTTTATGCTTTTTAAACTGTACTGGGGATTGAATAGACAACATATAAAAATATGACAGGAAGATGATGGATTATGGGTCATAAGTCTCAGCCATACAAATAAAACATCGTGCTTGTGTGTTATGATAATACATTTAATGGACAGAAATTAACAGATGTTGATTGCATTCTAGTGTGCACAGCATACCAAAAATCACAGAGGAATGTTTAAAATATTGTAAAGAGACCATGCCATTGGATGCCTGTAAAGCAGAGTTAAAGTAGCAAAACCACAGGAAAGAGAGTTTGGTAGTTGTCTGGCTTTGGTTTAATCGTTACTCTCTGCCAAATGCGAACATTACAGTTTAACAACAATTGTATGTTTTTTCTGCCCCTTCCTAAGCAATACTTTATAGCTGTCAAAACATAAGGTTGTGGCAGACTCTTCTTAAAATAAAACTTCAAGACAAACTTAGGGAAAAAAGTATGAATGAAACTTTGTAGTTCAGTGCCATACAGAATTCTATAAATTATCCAATATAACATATAAAAGCACCAAGATCTGGCCTTGCTCAGTTACAAGTTGGAGCAAGCTTTTACACATAATACATATATCCACACAAAGTGAAATGTAGCTTCATGCTAGAACTACCACTTTCTATATTCAGATGAAGAAGCTAGATTTACTTTACTAAAAGAAAGACTTAAGTGTTGAAACTCACTGTAACCCTCTTCCAGTCAGGTAACATTTATTTTCAGGAGCCTACAAATCTGTCAGTTTTAGCACTCTATCAACCTACACTGACTTTTAAAATTTTTTGTTTCCATATGGGTCTATTTGCCAGTTTTGCAAAATGATTTAAAAAAACAAACATGGAAGCAACATAGTGATTGTCCATCTCCATTAATTCATATACCTCCTTACAATGACAGATCAGCATAAAGGGAGTTTCTCAAAGTGTAAACTATAAGAAGGCCACTAGATAGTTATTAATAGCAAAGACTTAATTTAATTATAATTTTCCCTTTTTTTTTTTTTTAGGCTATTTGCAAGAAATATCTGAATTACAGAAAAACTCAAATAATCACTTTTTATCTATACAGTTAATTTTCTGACATCAGTTTGAATCTTCTTCCAATGTCTCCAGTGAAAATTTTGGTGGAAAGCCACAGGACATGATATTGTAGTATTGATACTTATCTGAGCAGCCAAAAATTACAGGAATAAGTGAGCATTTCGGGTCTCACTATATTTTTTCCATACTTTGGGTATACTGCAGATATTTTGTGATCAATTTTAGTTATTTTGAGCAACTTCAAGTTGTGCCCATCCATTGTAAAATGATCTCTTGCAAAATTGGAAAGTCTGCACCAATTTGTATTAAAATGGGAACGGTGGTGGTGATGGGACTTGGTGCATTGTTTTTCCATTTGCAGCCTTAGCTTGCACTAGAATCATAATATTTTTCTAGCATCTGCAAAATCATTGTCAGCATGGAGGGTCTTGTTGTTCATTTCTTTTTCCAGTACAGGTGCAGAAATCTTTCCAAAGATATGTAAAGGAGCCATGTTCAAAACACACCAAGGGAGGTACAACAATGGATGGATGCGTGGGACATCTTGCCAAGGAAATTGTGGGTACTGAAGGCTTACAAGATTCCAAGGGCAGTCGATTAATCTCATGGAAGAAGTGTGATGAGGATTGCTAGTAGAGAGAAGTCGTATTCAACTCAGGATGTTTCCTCAGCTGCAAGTGGTCAGGGGCTTGAAATCTATTCAGATGAAATAACATATCTATTTTTTCTCTTCCTCTCTGTTCGTTCTGTTGTGAAGACACATATTTTTTGGTCATTGCTGGAGAAAGAACTCTCCTTCAGATGGACTTCTAGTCTCATTTGGTACAGCCATTCTTTACACAATTCTCTGCTTTTCATTTGACATAAAATATTTCTTCAATGCCACACTCTTGCCAGCATTGGAACAATCAATTCATAGGAGAAAAGTTTTTCACATCCAGAATTTTGTCTTCATTGTGTTAACAAGTAAATGTGTATGACTTGCCATTTTTTAGAGAATTTCCAAGCATTGTGAGATCTTAGGAGAGGCATTGAGATGAGGTAGATCCAGATTAATGCTTTGTGCCTCTACCCTTAATAACTTTTTCCAGATTTGTTGCTGATGCATCTACTTTGAAGTAATTATTTCACAGAATAAAAATGTAAAATAAACAAACATTGTAATATGTAAATAAAATCTGTCTGCAAATACAATTGTGAAATTTTAATGATCTGTCTATCAGTTTTAGGTGTTTTGTACTATGCTATAAATGGTAATTTGAAATTTGTTAGCTTTGCATGCATATCTAAGGTTAAAACTATTAGATCTCTGTTTAAACCCTTTGGAACAACAAATAAAGAAGGAAAAATCTATTAAATGGTATAAGCATTCAAAATCTTCCCTAGATTTTAATTCCTTATTTTGAGTAATTTTTACTATAGGAGTCAGACCCAATGACGCGCACTATGCTCTATCTCATGGTTGACAATACAGTGCCATCAAAATCATAATTGTTAAAAAAAGGGAAGATTAAACATCTTACTCTACAAGTAATACATTATGTCATATACCTATTACTAAGAAGGCCTATCTTCTATGACCAAAGAGAATAACCTGATTTGAACTAGAACTGAATAGAATTGTTAAACAATCCTTTGCATTTTAAGCAACATTTAATTAAAAACACACTTTAACCACCAAAATGATAAAAATCCAAGAGATTAAAATTTGAGTGTCAATTATCATAAAATTCATCATTGTAATTCTTATTAAAACTCAGTGTTTAGATAGGTAATGATTTTATAATATGGCAATTTGCATAAGGAGCCCTGAGATGGCTTATTATTTCGATCCTACACAATTACAATTCTAGCTCCATACATCAGAGCTCTTAGCAATGTAAAATCACTGTGCTAATTAATAAGCCATTTACTGACTGCAGCTAGTTATGGTGGTCCTGCAGCTGACCTTACGGAAGATGAGCCATCTCTGAAGTGCCTGTGTGTAACTACAAACATAATGATGTGCCAGGAGGGAATCATTAAAAATAATTTACACAAGCCTTCATTTACAAGATCTTTTGATAGCATGCTTCCCCGGTGTTTAGATCCACAGTGCAACCCCTACCATTTGGAAAGTGCCAAGCAGGAGAGTGAACGAGGATACCTAAGTGGTTAATTAAGAGCCATTCGGACGCCACAAGAGCCTCCTGAAAAATCCCTCTGATGTCTGCTGTGTCAAATGTCTCTCACAGGCAAAACCACAAGAGGTAGCTGCCATAGCAGGCTAATTATTGGGGACCAGGAGCAGCTGAGAGTGGCCTGTCACTGAGGCTTGCTGCGAGCACCCAAGCCCAGAACTGAGCAGAGCAGCTTTTGTGTCACTGGACTTGAGAGAAACAGTAGAAATGAGGCACTGTGATAATCAGAGGTGATTGCATAAGCCATAAAAGTGTGCAGTTGTAGATGAAATTATTCACTTGTGCTGTTTGATGCATTTTGTAACTTTTTGCACTTTACCTTTACTCCATCTCCAACATGTGTTTTTTTAAGACTTTAATTTTGAATGCTTTTAAGAAAACAATAACTTATAAAGGCCTTATAGGGCTGAACAGATTTCAAAAACATCGAAGATAATTTTTATGACATAAAAATAATTCCAAGCTACATAAAGAGAACCAAAAAGCCAAATTCAATCACACTACAGCACGAGACTACAGCAGAAAATGTGCACATACACACAAAAGAGTCTTCGAATTTCAGTACAGTCAGAACAACTAACAAGACTGAAAAAATAAGTCACTGCCTTCCTCACAGCAGCTAGACATGAACATGATGAAAACACACAGCTCATGATTTATATCTCCTTCAGTCAAGTCTCTGCAAGGTGGAGGAAGAAAGCTGCTACTTTGTGTGGCATTTTATTAGTTTAGTGGTATTCAAGTGGTTTACTGACCTACAAGGGATTTTCCAAATCTGCATGGAGAATGTGCCTTTTACCCAGCTTGTCTGTCCTTTATGTGGCCAAGAGCAAGTGGTTTGTACTCGGAGCATGCAGACACTTTCGACATCTCTCTGATACCTTCCTTATAAGTTTATATTCTGAGGTGCCTTTCACAAGTGTTGTGTGAGAAAACACCATGAGCACATTTCTTGTGTGATCCTGGCTAGATCAGTGCCTCGTGGCTGAGTGCCAAGACTGGGCCTGGGAAGAATTAATTTAGTGAAGGTGGAGGCAGCAATATAGTTGCTCTGTGCCTGCGTTTGTATCTGTGCAGGTATTTGGGAGAAAGAAAGAGAGAGGAACACATTGTGTGTTTGGCATGTCATCAATGATACTGATAGGATTTATAAGTTTGCGAGTGTGATTTTTTGAAATATATCCCATTTTGGCAAGCTTATTGTAGTAAGAGGAGAAGTACAACTTTCTAGATGGAAACCACCCCCTTCACAATCTCTGTGATGTTTTAATTTGAAATGTATTAAACTTACTTTGTCTCATTTTTAAAAGAGCTATGTAAATAAATTCTCTTAAAATGGAAAATACCTACCCATTCCTTTTTAGAACCACATATCTTTGCAGGAGGAAAATATTATTTTTCTAATAAGGCTACATGTTTCCCAAAGGCATAAGGGAGATGGCTTTCTCTCTAAGACTCTATTATCATTTTGCAGAAACTGATTGGATAGAATTCACCTCTCCTTGCTACAAATGAGATGGATTGTCCAAGGCAATAATTTGGCTTCCTTCTGTAATCAGTGGAGACAGACAGCTTCAAAAGGGAGGTGGGTTCAAGCCAGTCAAATTACGCCTCTCTCATTAGACAAGACAAATCACTTTCTCACCACAGAGAGGGAATCAGCAGCCAGACCAGCCCCTTAATTCTTTTTTAAGTGGTGAAAATTCTACTTTTCTATAGTTTGTCTATATAGTCTCTAGAAATAGTGAGAATTGCAGCAACACTTACCAGAGCAGAAGACCAAGACACAGGAAAAGCTGAAACAGTGCCACAAATGCAGCCTAAATCCTAATGATTTTCAGGCTTGACTGACTTATGCTGCTCATGAGTAGAGAGACAGTAGGGCAAAACCCGAGCCTGTGGTTCCAGAACTGCAGTCTTTCAAGGAAAGCAGAATCACATGGGGTGATGTGAGCTTTCACAGCTATTTTCTTCTGCTTGGAACATGACAGTCACTTCCCTCTGGGCCTTCACCATGAGCAGCAGCTTCATACAGTTTAAAACAGCATTTCTTGTCAAACACACACTAATGATAAAACCATCTGTTTAACTAACCCAGGCATATGCAGGGCTCTTGCAGAACTTTTTTTGTACTGTTATTTTGCAATCTACTCCATTTATTGTGACTGGTGTCATCATTGTTATTTTTACTGGCAACCAAAATGAGACATGACAGTATGCCAATGACATCCCAAAGTAATATCAGCAGTCAAAATTTGACCAAATTAGTGACTGGCCTATCACCAAGTCTGTCCTACATTTAAATAATTCTGTACCATTGAAAAGTTACAATCTCTAATCAGCATTACCTATTATTTGATCTAAGAAGCACAAATAATAGCCTACATTGTCAGGTGAACTATTTAACCTGTAGATACCACTGAATAGTAAAAAAAAAACAGTAAAGGAAACTATTCTGAATGCAGACTTTCAGTCTTTCAGTCATAAGAGAAAAGAGATAATAGCATACCAGCCATGATTCAGTGATTTTTTTCTGTATATGCATTAAGATGCATGTTTGCCCACAGCTGTATGAAAAGGATCTAGTACTTTCAAGATAATTTGGTAAATAGCTGTGCTGGTTGGGCTATTTGTGTGAGAGAAATACCTTTTCAGAGACACCAATATGGTTAAAAGCTAAATGCCCTGCTTTCCAACTGACAACAATCAGCATGATATTTTTCAGTGAGGAGAGCTCAAGAATGCCCAGCCACTAATAAGAGAGATGGAAAATACAGCACATGACACTTTCATGACTCTTATAATAAACAGAATTTCTCATTCTTACTAACTGGTATTGATACTTTTGAGTCTTTATCCTTAATACATCTAATAGCATATAGACAATGAAAAGAGGTGCAATGCAAAGAGAACAAAATTGGTTTATGGTACGGTAAAGGACTTTTTTTTTGTAGTGATAACTTCAGTGGTACTAGAAAAATGAGGTAAAAAAGGATCAGCCATTTCTGCTGTTCCAGTGTTATTTCCCCAAAATGGAGATTATTTCTACACTTGAGTTTTCAGCCAGGCAGCTTTTGAAAGGAAACAGGGAAATTCATGCTTCTAATTTAACAATATTGATTTTAAGGTTTAAAAATTTGTCTCCTAAAGGTCACCTCTACTTGTCCTTATCATAAACATAATCTCACTGAAGCCAGGATAGGTGCTCCTGTGAGTGAGGGAAATCCCATTGGGGTTTAACTTTGTGCGAGCCCAGATGTTGCTCTGATTAAAGTCAGCAATAAAAACTCTTGTTACTCTGAATGATGCAAGATGAGACCCGTTGTGAAGTGTTGCTGAACCTTTCTCAATTCTGCTGGATTTCCACACATTGCAGATCAGGCCCTAAATTATCTAACTTCATCCTGGCCCCAAGTGTGAAGTCATTCCCTGGGGAAAATGTCCACTGAAATCACTAATATCTCTGCTTGGGAAAGGATTGCAAGAGCAGATGTTAGTGTTTGCCTTGAGGAATATCCAACATATTTGAGCAATCACAATATATAGTGAGATGGAAAGATAACACCAGAATAAAACAAATGGATTTCTAAAGTGCCTATTCTTTACTATGTTTGAGTTATCTTATTTAAGAGGAAGCATTGTATTTCCTGAAGATCATCACCTGTCATTAAAAGAGAATCTGGGACTGCACACCTACATGGCTTTAGGGGAAGGGGAACACCTATATGCATTTTTTTGTTTCATATGTGTACAATGACATAAAAATTAATTTTCCCTTTTTTTTTACTCCCTTCTTTTTTTCTTCTTTTTTTTTTTTAATAGAAACTCAATTCCATAAAGCCAACAGCCAATAAATGTTTAACACTTATCTGTTAAACGCATAGTTTCAATTTTTATAAATATGGCTTAACTTGACTGTGAAAAGCATCCTTTATTTTATATAATTAACATTCAATTCAGGATTTTTTTTAATGAGATGAAAATTGAAGTTTCTACATTTGATACCATGTATTCATGCTTACCAAGCTCCAGGAATTTTAGTGAATAAATACTTCCAGTGGACTGCCAGAAAATGCTTCCTTGAGGAAGGCCATAAAATGCATTTTTAAAGCATCCCTGTAGCCTCTATATGAAATTTGTAAAGACACCAAGTTAAAAGTCCCAGGTTAACTCCTCATGTATTCGGTAAGAATCTCTCCTGGGCTTGATTGAGCTTTACCGAGCCTATAGTTAATAGAGGGACAAACTGTGCAATTGTTCAGTCTGTTGATACACAGGTATTTACCAGAGATCCTAAAGGTAAAGTATATGTTTTCAACTTCTCTATTTCAGCTGAAACCCAGCATTATTTTATTCTAAATATATACAATCAAGCAACAGTGATTTTAAGCAGTTAAGCATTAATACAACTTGCATGTATCTGAAGCTTATGTATGAAATATATCTGATACGAAATAATCTTTTTTTCTTCCTATTTTGCCCCTTTAAATTTCATAAATACATAAGGAATGACTGAAAGAAAGAGGAAATAATTATATTAATTATCTGAAAAGCTTAAACATGTAAATACATTCTTGGGTGATTTTCTTATTTTACCATAGCTATTTTCAACACATAAATCACTTCCACAAAAAACAGGGAAGTAGGAAAACACACTCTTTCTCTGGTTAGAATTTTTGAATCACGTTAAGGATGTTTGAGCCGTTAAAAACTTTAGGTAAAATCTACAGAAGTCAAGCAAAAATCTTTTTCAATAGGTTTGTAATCAGGCCTGTATAGTTGTAGTCAACAGCTTGTTCAGTCCTGCAGAATTTGAATTTTCCACAACACAAATGGAAAAGTAAATGAAAGTGTTTCTATGAAATTGCATGGACAAACAGTTTATATGAAAGTATGATACAATCTTAAAATTAACAATGCGGGGGGGCGGGTAAGTAGAAGAACCTTTTGGGGAATCTAGAAGTTGGTAGAATTGTTGTTTCTCAGTATGTTCTGAGTACACTTCCTCCTCTTTTCCATATGCCATAATGGCAGCTAGTACTTGGAATAAAAGGCAAACTGTTTCTACTTTTTTATCCCCATGAGAACTGATTTTGTATTTCTTTCCTTATTGTCATCACTGGGAATTAATGCTCTGGGGTTTTTTTTCCACCTTTTCTTTTCAATCTCCTATTCTACTGGTCAGGGGTGTATATCACTCTTAGTTCTCCTCTTACAAGGCACGAAGTCATATCAATATTAAGTGGGTGCTATCATATAACATGCAACCACCAAATTTCTATGGGTGTGGTGGCTGTTTGGTGGTAGCCACAGGCAGCCTTGTTCTCTCAGGCATCTCCCAAAGTCAAAGTACCAAGATAGTGCCAGGTCCTCCTCTTCCCAAATTACTCCAGTCTCTTAAGTGCACAGGCTGAGTGAAAAAGATCTGATTTTTCATTTTCTTTTCTTTGTACTTGGTGGCTGAAATACACCTCTCACTGCTGCTGATGCTCACAGTCTGCTCCTCTTGAAGAGTCTCCGCATGTTCATAACTTTCACAGTGATTGACAGGTTGGTTATGCTGAAGTTATTTCCTTATTCTTATAACTCAACTATTCCCTTATACTATAGGGTTAACTTAAGGTCGTGCATACTGACCTTAACACTAACATTTAACACTGTTTTCAACTAAGCTAAACTTATGTTGACTTCTAGTGAAAGAAAGTGAGGAAAATGGTTCCCTTGGGAAATAATTCCCTGTGTGGTAGAAAGGGATATTTGGTCATGCTTCTGTCTCTTTATTTCTGTGCTTAAACTAACCAAAATCCAGTGCAGGTACTATACCTCATGGTAGAAAAATCATATAGAAAAGGAATTCTCAGATGAACAGTGAAGTCTTCATCATATTGTTCTCTTGTATTAGCTTTAAGCAGAATGGAAGTATCTCTTGTAGATATATCAGTGGACTACAAAAATATGCAACTATTAGAAAAATATTAATATGGAAGGGAAAAAAATCCTTTTTTCTTTTCTAATATTATTTTCTAATATAAATAAGAGGTTTTTTGCAGTACCTTTGGGTTCATAATATCATATTGAGACAAGACATTTAGACGCACCTGCAGAACAAAAACAAGGCTAAGGGAAAGCACGAGGCATCTTTTGCCTCTGGAGAAGTAGAATGGGCTCTACTGTTAGGAGTCTGGGAGGTACCTGCAAACCATCAGAGCTGTAGAGAATCAGGGCCTGACTATCTTTCCAGCCAAGGTCATTTATTTGCCGTGGAAGCTTGGTTG
>VZRM01003628.1:49803-87303 GCA_013397955.1 Grantiella picta | reverse complement strand
CCACTGCAGAAATGAGAGAAGATCTTTCCTAGAAGTCCAGGTAATTTCAAGAAATCTGTTTAGCTGCCTATTGCATGCAACTGTAAATACATGATAAACAGATTGTGCTCATTTATTTTTAGTTCTGTTCCTAAAATTAAAGTTAATGCTTACCCTCCTTATCAGCTGAAAATTCAGAAAAGAAATTTCCACATTTGATTATTTGTACACTCCTTGAGTAACGTAAAAATATTTACCTTCATATATCCAATGTGAAGGCTGCATGAATATAAAAATGGGTCTCAAATCTGAAAATTAAAAATTAGATAATACCTACACTAATATATTAAGCATGATCGGCAAAAGAAATGCCAATGAATATGTGACAGAAATTATATGAACCCACTCTATTTGTTCCTTGAGGTTTTTTCTCCCATATTTTTATTGTGAGGAGTAACAGATGAAAAATACAAGTGTTTGCTAATAGGATTCACATCTTATTATTGGTGCTGATTTGCAGTTTTCCTTAACTCGCCATGATTACTTTTTTAGAAGCTTTCACTTTTCCCCAGCTGATCCTCGTCTTGTTAGGCAGCATTAATGACACTTCAGTCATTGTGGCTTTCAAGCAGAGCCCTTCCAGAGTGAACAGAGAGTTGACATTTCCTGACATTTTCCCAACTAATTACAGGACAAATAATTAAGCATGTTCTCCTATGTAACAAATGAAGGCAAAAGCCGTCTGTCAGCGATGTTGATTGATGACACTCTGGGAGACTTTATCTGATGGGTCCTGCCATGCGGTAGAGGGGAAGCAAATTTATTAGAATGAACAATGCAAATTCTGAGTCATCTCATCCAGTTATGCGCCAAAGCAATATCCATGTCAAGGTGAATGTGACAATGAAAGCAAAATATTTGCATTTTGTGGAGCAGGTTGAAGGGGAAATCAGAGCGAGAAGATGACAGGCCTAATTATTTTGGCTCATACAGGCTAGGACAGCTGTTTCTGGTGTCCTGAACAAGGCTGTCACACAGGTAACTAAATAGGTCTGCATATAAGTCTGTATCCAACACTGTACGGAGATGTCTACCACTAATGACCAACGCTAATGTTACTGCCATCCCTGAAAAACAGTAAATGTGTCACAGTGCACCTTCTGCATGGCAGTCAACATTTCGCTACATAATTACTTGTTAGTGAATTAATTCCTATCTGTCAGTATCTATGCCAGTGTCATTTTTAGACCATTACGAAATTATGCCATCACTATAGCAACTGCAAGCACAGTTAAAAGGCAAAACAGTTCAGATACTCAAGAAAAGTGCCTAGTTAGGCAGAAGACTAATAATGTAAAATTCAAATTGTGGTGTTGCTGTCTGCCATCCTAATTTTCTTTATCTTGATTATGCGTTTGATCATTGATCATTAAACAATAATTTAAGGTTTCCAATTTCAATCCATGATTAATATTTAATATAATTAAAACCTCAGCCACAACAGCATCTTTCCTATAAACAGACGCACACTGCGCTGTCATTGCAATTAATTAGGAGCTAAAAAGTGACATGCTCAAAAATGAATCCTAATATCAGAGTTTACATGCAAATAAGAATAACTGATAGCATCAGGATGTTCTTTTCTCCCTGCTTCCTTTGTGGATTGTAAACAATGCCAATCTTAAAATCCTGTATCCTGACTCATTTTTTATTTCTTTATTTGTTTCTTGCATGCACTCCATTTATCCAAGGAAAGCCAAGACCCATCTTACCGTTATCACCATTACTTACAGATTTCAAGATGCCATCTTGTTCACAGAAATATATTCATAGGCGTAAGATAAATTATGTATATTAAACTGTCTAAAATCTTCCAGACTGTTGAAATTTCCAATGACATGTAGAAAAAAGATTTGCTGATATCTACAACTAACTTAAATGCATACAAGTCTAAGTTAAATTAGGGAATTCCTCATATGGAGAAAACATTCCTTCATTTGCATCCTCTTCTATTTTATGTAAATGCTCAAAGAAAGGAGAACAAATTCTTCCAGAAACTTTCAGCACATATTCATCATGTTAATCTATGCAACATTGTGGCTTTTGTTAGAGTGCAAATGTTACAGTGGTGCATTTCAAATGATGTATGACAGCAATACGGTGGCCTCGGCTACTCTGACTCAGTGGGAAGAGAATGTAGAGAAATAATAGGAAATTCAGAAAACCCGTAAGAGGCCAAATGTGTCGGTGAGTTTTGGGTTTGGTGTTTTTTGTTTATTTGGTTGGGTTTTGTTGTTTTAATTTTTGGTTTTTTTCTTTTTTTATAATTTTTATTTTAGGAAAAGAAGAAATAAAGTACTTAGTTCTTATGATTCCATTTTCTTTCCAGCGATAATAATGTATGGCCAGTCAACTATCTTTTTGGTTAACTGCTTTGAAATAGCTCTCTGGCATTAAAATACATCTATATATATATATATTTATAAAAAGTTGGGGCTATTTTCTTTGAATATATGTACTGCCTTCAGAAAAGATATTTTAAGAAAGTGAATATCTATTGTTTTTTGGCTTTCTTAACATAGATATTGTTTTCATTACTACAGTGTGTGTTTCTAGCAAGAAAATCAAATTAAACCTGAGCCAATTACCTGAAATTAAAGCTGAATCTTTCCAGAAGAAAAATACATAATGATAATAATGATTATAATGCAAGTGTGTAGATCATTAATGTACTTCACTTAAAGTTACCTGACAAATAAATGTTTATTTTTCACTAAAAGAAAGAGCTTTTCATGAGATGAGTAACATCATTACTTCCCCTTGCCACATGAAGGAATTTCTTTCACTAAGATCTACAAAACAGTCAGTCATCCTTCTTTCTCTCTCTCTTAACTTCACACAGACCATTAGCATGATGGAATTGGATAAACTTTGCAAAAATGTCTAACTGCAGTATTGTTCTGAGATACACCACTGCTCTGAAAGTGATGGGAAGATTTAATTTCTGTTCTGCTTAACAAGGTTAAAAGAGTTTGGTTCTTGGTTAACATTGACCACTAAATGAGTAGGAATCAATAGTTCCTTACTAATGCCACAGTAAGCCAACTCCTTTATTGACCTTTCCATTAACACTAAGCAGCTGAAATGCAAAAAAAACCAAAAAAACCAACCAAAACAAAACCAAAAAAACCCCAAAAAGAAATAAAGAAATAGAGTAATCATTTTAATTTTTTATCACCTACAAAATCAAGTGCTTCACTGGAGTTTCAGCACTCTTCTGCTAGCCCTTTCTACCTGCATTCTTTTCTGTTCTATCAGGTTTCAAAAAACCTTCCTTAACATCCATTTATTTGGTGACCGTCTATATATAGTAAATAGTGTGCTTAACCAGGAGGAGTTATAAATTAAAAATTAAAAAAAAAAAAGAAAATACATGAAATGAAGAGGTTTTGTCTAATTCAAAAACTTTCTGTACATCACAGTTGCTCAGAGACACATTCCAGACAAGTAAACAATGAATGAACTTGATAGGGATGATATACAAATTTGATACCAAGAGCCAATGGGAGAGTTTCTATCTAATGATCCCAGTCAATCTAATTAATGTATTCTGCTACATTACATTTTAAGAAGTGACCATTGTGTAATACACTTTGAAATATGCACAAGCTAATGGGATAAGATACAAAAATTATTATGCTGACAGTAAATCATATTACATTCCTAATAAGCATTAACTAGATAACTAGGTCAAAGCAGTATTATCTTAATTGATTTTTCAAAAGAAACCTGACAGAAAAATGTCAATGCTCGAATATTTCTTCATGCATCATTAAAACAAGATTGGCTTTTAACAAAAGAAGAATCCTTCACAGAATTGATTCTTGCTTCAGGCTGCCTGCAAGTAAGTGTATTACATAAAAATCTATACAGGATATTAAAACAACACCACTCTGCAAGACAGTTACAATTAAAAGCTGACACCCCCCACCATGTGTCTACTACAGTAGCTTGCCAGTAAATGTATTTAAAGTCTTCAGAGCCAGTATAAACCATATATGAAAATCAGTCAGTTTTACTATTTGAGTGGGAGGGACACACACACACACATACTAATCAGAGCTTTTAATTGAATCAGTACATGAAAAACTCATCCATTTCATTGCTATATAACAATTAAAGAAACACACATGGAAACAGGAAAAAATACTACCTTGGAAATATAACCATAAATACAAGCTCTAGATGTAACAAAATGGACATTTCAGTGTGGAGAGAGCCCCGTTCTGATATCAGAAATTTCCAATAGGAATTGTGAGGTAAACTGCAACACGCAGAAGAAATAATATATGTCCTCGTCAATAGTACAGTGCTATGTAGGTTCAAACAATAGATTGCATTGCTGGTGCACATATAGACAGATCAGAAAAATGTTGACTGATCTGAGCACGAGTAGCTCATAAATCTCAAAATCATGAATTCTAGTACATTTGTGGCTCAGTAGTACATAAGGCATTAGTTTTGTCCATATGATCACAGCTCATTTGCTTGGATTGTTTAGTTTGTGAAGCTATAAGCAGAAAAGGCACTTAATAATTTCTGATAATTTTTTATATATTGTTTACACAAGAATGTTCATAGAAATATGTAATATTGTTACTAGTTATGCAATGCAAAATAACTTGAGCACTAAACATTTTTTGGCCAAAAACTCCTGAGTTTTGCCAAAAAATGCCTACATGGGCTCTTCCGCATGTAAATTTTTTCTTAATGCTGAACATGTTTCTGTGCCCACCATGCAATTTGTGAGTCATTACAACTACTAAAAGTAAGGGAAGGATGATAATAGAATTTTTTAAAAATTATTTCAGGGACACAGGCTCCACAAAGGCTGTTCTCAGTCCTTGGGACAGAGAGAAGGGATGGGACAACGGAAGCCTTCAAGTTCTGCTAAGATCTAAACTGCAGAGAATTATTTGGACCGTAAGTCTAAGTCAGAAAGTGGCTATCTGCTTCACCAGTTCTGCCCCATTTCGCTCTAGAGAATTTGGGTTTTTATATCACCACCTGATATGAATGTTCAGTTTTACATAAATTCTCTGAGATTTCAAAGTAAGAAGTGTTAGGAGTGAGGCTCTCTTCTAACTCACTTTTTTTTAAGTCAGGTGTAAAAGCAAGAAGAACGGGGTCTGATAACCTCTGGGTAACATTAGCCCAAATTATCATAGATTCTGTGGAGGACAGTTTTGAAGCAAGTAGGGTTGTATTACAGGTTGTACAATGTCCTATTATGCATTGGAGAAATATTGTCTCTTAAATGAGTGCATAGAAACACATGATACAAAAGAGCAGCAAACCCTGGGAAGCTGGTACAAAGTCACCTCATGCAACGTGAATCTCGGTGGTTATTCAGCACCTTTGATCTTTGGTTGCAGTGGTGGCTCAGTTTGTTCTTCAAATTTCCAAAGACACTGAAAAATATTAGGTAAAGTGAGTTTCTTGTTAGTAAATTAAGCTACAGCAGAGTACACGGTCCATCTGCAAGCTCTGTGAAAGGGGGAGAGGTCAGGCTGTGTGTTTGCTTCCTGGAAGGGGCTCTGGACAGCAAGTGAACCATAAAGGATCAACTGCATTTATGAGTAAAAACTCAAGTTCAACTCCATTCTGTACCTGTTATGTTATCATTGCAACTTCTGTACCAGCATAGCACAAGACATCCAAGTAATTTTTCCCAGGACTTGACCCATCATTTGTCATTTCCCTCCATTTCTTCTTTTTCCAGAGACCAGCCAGACACAAGACAGAAAGTGGGATCTGCTCTGAAGGCAGGAAGCAATTTTGTGGTGTGCTGGAGAAAGGAGGAAGAAGAGTAAGGTTTGTGGCTACCAGGATGAAGTAAGCTGCAGATATGGGAGAAAGAAAGGCCACTGTCCTATATTTAGGGTTTCCCTTTCAAATTCTTCCTCCCAGACAAGTACCACATGCGTTATCATCAATTTATATTCAAAAAAATATCCAATCCATCAATTAGTGACTATCATCTCAGTCCAAAAAAGGTAATTTGGAGGCTGATTATAAAGATCTGTTTACATTATCACAAAATAAAAATTAGGTATTGAAATTATAAATAATTTATTTTAAAGCAAATTAATTCTCCACTGAGTTCATAGATAGCCTGTGAAACCTATTGCCAAAAAGTATCCTTGAGGACAAGAATTTAGTAAGAGCCAAGAATGGACTACAAATTTCCATAGAGTTCAAATGTAGTCCTATGTAATTGTTCAACAAACATAAAGAAAATAATTTTTCTGTCTTACAGTGTTATGTTGTTGGCTGTACTGTGGAGTCATCCACTGATTTCTTTAGATACACAATCATTTGCTGAACTTGCTCTTAAGAGCACTTTGCTCTCCTACCCTATGCTTAGAGAGCACTGTGTGGATAACATTTGATTTGATGTTCTCTAACTTCTCTTCATGTTCTTGCCTGGCTTTTGGCAGTCCTCAGGATTTAGTTGTGTCAATGTATTTCATTAATGTTTTATGTCCTGTCTCTTTCAGGAGAAAGATAATAGATCTTCAATAACAGATCATTATCAAAGATGTTAAATAATATTTGCTGTAAAGAAATTTCTGTTGCATACTTCTCAAATGATTCCCTAGAAAGATACATTAGTTTATGTGATTTATGGGGGTTTGCAACCTAATTTTTCAAAAGTGCTTTTGCCTGGCCCAGTTCATATTATTTTTTTCAACAAAACACAAGAGTGAAAACTGTACAAAGATTCCTTAATATTCAATGTGTGCTATTTCAATTTGAGCTCATTTTGTAATGTTATTTCCTGAAAGAAAAATTAATTACATTTTTATAGCTATTTCTTATGAGGGAAGCCTTAAGAGGGTGGAGACACAACACTTTTAAACAAACATGACTTGAGAAAGACCTTAGCAAGGATAAATTAGAGAACATGATCACAGTTCATTTTCTTGTGATTAATTTACTTCTTCTATTTGTATTATCCAAACCATAAATCAATAACTTGGATGGATCAATAAGCAGATAAATGTTTTGAGCATAAGTTGCCTTCTCAGATATTGCTGGAATTTGCTTCATTCTTTTGAAAACAAAGATACAAAAAAATAACCTCACAAATAAATCAGTTTCAGTTAGTACAAAACACTCAGTTTAGAATAAATTTCACCTGTTTTTCATTATGTAAAAGCAGTGAATACAGTTTTAACCGTTTCTCTAAGCTCCCTTTTCAAGTATGAAGAGAAAGTTTTAAATAGAAAGTAATTTTTCCCATTCTGACACAGCTGACTAAAACTGGTGGGATGATCCAATTTCTGCCATCTCTGTGTCTCTCAGCAGATGAAAACAGGAACATCAGCCAGAATCTTTAGGCAGTTGGAGATGGTTGAGAATAATTTCTTCTTGTAGACATATTTCGTCTCACCAAATTACGATACGAAAACTAATTTAGAGACAATTATGTCACTTCCATAGTTTCAAGAAGAATTGTTTCACACAGTCAGATGACTACTGCAGACCCCAACAAGGTCTTTGTCTTAGCTAGGTTTCTGGAGACAGATGAACTGTTATCAATGTTGAGTATAGGGGTGGAATCCTGTCCCTCCCTCGTGCAGCCCCAGGTGCTGCTGGCCAGTTTTGCCACAAGGCCACACTGGTGACTTATGTTTCACTGGGTGTCCACTATACAACCAGGGTCTTTTCTGCAAAACTCTTTACCAGTCCTCAGCCCTCCCCCCATACATGTCAGGCTTGGGGTTTCTTCCACCAGGGATGAGACTTGGCATTTCTCTTTGCCGAACTTCAGGAGGTTCCTGTCAGCCCAGCTCTCCAGCCTGTCAAAGTCCATCTGAATGGTGGTACAACAATCTGGTGTACCATCCAACTTTTTGTCATCTGTCACTCTGTTCCATCTCCTAGGTTGGTAAAGAAAATGCTAAATAGTACTGGCCACAGTATTGGTCCCTTGGGTGCAACACCAGTGACTGGTCTTTTCAATACACCTCATCATCCACTTTTCTAGACTCTATTTCGTCCATTTATCCACAAATATGTTATGGGAGGCAATGCTAAAAGCCTTGTAAAACCAAGATATCCACTGATCACCCTTCATCCACTGAGCAAACAATTAATTTGTAGAAGGCTATCAGGTTTGTGAGGCATGATTTCCCCGTTGACTACTCCAAATCATCTTTTTGCCTTAATATTGTTCCCAGAAGGATTTATTCCATCACATTCCCTGGCCTATAGTTTCTTGCTCCTTCTTGCACTTCTTGACTTGTTTTCTTTCTGTCCTCCTCCAGTTGCCATCATATTCCAAAGATAACTGGACTGGACTAGCAATGGCATTGGTCAGGATATGTGGGTACATTCCACCAGGCCCCATGGATTTGTCCCCGTGTTTAAATTTTCCCTGACTATACCTTTCTTTACTGAGGGTTAAATCCACATTGCTCCAAACTTTTCCACTGATCTCAGGGACCTGACATTCCTGAAGTCAGGGTGTGCCTCAGCCTTTCCCACACCCCTTGCCTTAAGGCTCCTTGCTCCATACAGCGTTAGGGCTGCATTTTCCTCAGTCTACTTTTGGTTACTGATGGACCTGTAGAAGCCCTTTTGTTTCCATTCACAAACTCTCCAAATTTAATTTCACATAGACTTTGGCTCTTTTAACCCCATCCCTACATGCCTGGACTCATCTCTATACTTTGGATGACCTGATCCTGCTTGCATCTTCAAATGCTTCCTTTTCTGTCTGAGGTCATCATGCTGATCCCACAGCAAGCCTGAATAGGAAACCCCAATTACCCAGGGATCTTGGAAGTCATCACAACCTGTCCTGAATGCAAAACTTTTGTGATAAAAATGTTTAAATGTTGGTAGATTTTAAACATTCTACAGCCTGGACCAAAAAACACCCCAAATCCCTTTATGGTCAATGTAGGTTATTTTCTTGCCAGTTTGTGACGGGAGGGGAAGAAAGACAATAATATTTCCAGATATAATTAATAAGTGACAATTTATTCAGGTCAGTGGGCACTTCTACTTTTAAAATCTTGGTTTGAGTTACTTAGGATAAGTCTTCCTTTCAATTGATGGGATGAAATTTTTCTGTGCCATTACTCTGAAAGATGCTGAGGTTTTTTGCAGGCAATCTTTAATCTAGGAACATTTTCAGCTGAAATTTGCCAGACTTCATTGTCTAACCACAAAAATACACTTTTGTGATCTCTGTGAAAATCTACTTTAGCTGAGAAACATGCTTCTGAACATCTCTTTGCAACTTTCCAGTGTTAGAGTTTCTCAGGTTATCTGTTCTAGTCATGTTGCATCATGAAAAGGCTGAGGCTGTGAACAGTTTTTACTGTAATTATTCACCCTGACATCAAGGGACCAAAATCATAAAAGGAAAGTCTGGAAGGAAATTAATAATTGAATATTCAGAAAAGGGTAAATGGAGTTAAGTCAATAAGGCCCAGGGCTACATATTCAGTGCTGCTAAATCTCAGCCTTTTCCGGCTGCCTACCCTACTTTCTCACCAATTTTGGTGTGGTCCTGCTGTGTAATGTGTGGTGTTCCCTAAGGCTGAGAAGAGAAAGGGTGTGTTGAAGAACTGGAACTGCAAGAGGAGCAGACAGGCCAGTGGGACACTGGTTTGGAATTTACTGCTAGATTGGGACTGGTAGAAACTATCAGTGAAATTCTTGGGATTTGAGGAGAATCTTGAGACTCAGCGTAATCTCAGTGAAACCTCCTAATGAGGGATCAGCAGAAATCACCCTGATCCATAAATATGTAAATCTCAGTGACAGCATAGCAAATGGACTAGTTAGTAACATCTGAAAAATCAAAAATACCTGTTGACCACAGGGAAAAAAAAAAAAAAAAACTTGGGGTGATTCTTGAGTTTTCTTTTTTGTTGAGGAGATTTTTTTTCAAAAACTTCTAAGATTGATATCAACAAAAAAGACAGCAGTTTTATCTTATCCAGGATTCAGTGAACCCCCTCCAGGTATTACTCTTCAAGTTTCTGGAGGAAATAAAGACAATATTGCAACTTTCAGTAGTGTTCATCTGTTGAATATGGCATTTAGATAGTAAATTATTTTATTTACAACTGTCTTAATACTACGCCACAAAATAGAGAGAAAAAATTTTGCTTAAATATTAAAGGAAAATGCAGAAGGGAAATTTTGATTTTCTCCCTGAATCCCAGGAGCCTGGTCTTTCTCCACAGAGCACACAGACATGGCACAGGCCTGTGACTGTCGCCTGAATCCCAGGAGTCTGGTCTTTGTCCACAGAACACATATAGACATTGCACAGGCCTGTAACTGTCAAGTTTTATATGCTTTAAAGATGAATAAAACATTGCTTTTGCTTTGTATAGTAATGCCTCAGCAAGATGTATGGGACAGTTTTTTCTTCAAATGGGTGGTTCAAGACATCATTGTGCAAAGTTAGAAGTTGAAGGAGAGTTTGTATTCTACATACAACAATCTTGTATAAAATCAGTTTTGTATATAAAATAAAGTATGAAACATTATATCCCCAGTGTCCTACCATTTCTTCACATAAGAAAAGGGCAAACAAGGAGATTTCTGACCCAAGCTGATGATCTCTTATTTTCTCCACAGCAGCAACATGTTGTAATATACTACTACATTATTAAAATATATTTAATTTAAAATAATAAGCCTACTCAGAATCATTACACATATAGTTCTATCCTCTAAAGGGACATAGATGGATAATGAAGGTGAATAATGGATTCAGATGTCCTGGTTAAAGTTTTATCTAAGTAAACGCAACCAACAAAACGGTGAAACACAAGATGAGATCCCACCCACTGATGTCTTTGCAGGGTTCCCACAGCAACCAACATTTTAATATACAAGTATTGCAGTAAAATTAAAAAAAATAGATCAGTCACTAATGTCCTTTCAGTGTTATGACTCTAAATAAGGTAAGGACAAGGCTATTTTTCTCTGTACAGCATTAGGTTTCTGTGCTGTTTCACTACAAAAGATGGGCTAAAGCAAAGACAAAACTCCCCAACAAAACAAACTAAAATACACAAATTGAAAGACTTATATATCCTCTAAAGTACAAGTATTTCTTCATTTCAGTATCTGTCTGTGCTCTGCTATGGTGACTTCCCTCTTGGTCAGCTCTGTATGGCCAAACTCAGTTTGGATTTGGGGGTGAGTTGGTCCATCCTGGCAGAACAGCAGCTTTCACATGTGTCCTTCCCTTCTGAAAATCATAATTATGACCTCTTCCTGAACAATTCCATTTCTACCCTTATTTTCCTTGTAAAATGGAGTAGTCTTAAGTGTAAAGGGAAATCAGCCAACATGTGAAGCCCACTTCCTGAGAAAAAAATTGCCACAGAATCTATGAAATATACCAAATCAGAATATCCATAGAAATCCCAGGTCATTAGAATTCAGTGTTACTATGAATTTAACCCACATTACACCTTTTTAAAATGGGAAATTCAAAATCAGGTGGAATTTTTTGTTTTTCTCCTCACCAATTTCTTTTCCCCCATTTTAGATTTGGGTCCTACAAAATAAGAGAGGCAAAGACCCCCTTTCTCTATGTCACAATCTCTCTATCTTGCTTTTTTCTGTGACTTGCACCTTCTTCAGCTTTGGAAAACTGGCAGGGTAGTATAGCAAAAATAACTTCAATGACTTCACTATTCTTTCTTTGTCTTTCCAAACGTAGACCAATGTTAAGAAAGTACAGGATGAAGAAGTGGGAGCATGTGAGTTTGTGTGTGTGTGCATGTGCATGCATGTAAAGTTCTTGAAACTCTTCATTTGGCTGCCTTGGGCTGGAGCACACAACATACAGGGAGAAAGACAAGGCAGTGCATTTGTTTAGCCTACAAAAGAAAATGTTAATGATGTGAAATCCTATTGAGGTCTTCCACTTTCTTAAACAGGAAGTACAAAATTGACAGGGACATCAGAGACAGACATTTTTCTGAGATGCACAGCCCAATGACAAGAGGCAACACTTGGAGTGTTCAACATACAAAATCCCAATTGCATGCAGGTAGAAAAGAGCTCACACTGATAGTAGTTTACTACCAGAAGAAGCTGCTGAGTTTCACGTCCTTTTCATCCAAGGCTCAAGCAAGATCATGAGCAAACATACCAAAATTTGAAAGTTTCCTTGCTTGGAGAAGGAAGCTGGAAGAGAGGTTCCTTCAACCTGTGCTTTTCTGAAATTCTGTATTTTCTGTTACTGTATGCTAAACCAGTAAAACACCAGCAATCCCTGCTCTGAAAAAAAAAGCTACAGCTTTAAAAAAAGTGATTCTTCAAAAAAAGAAAAAAAAACCCAAAAAACAAAAAAACCCTTGAACTATCAAATCTCTATTATCCTAGTCCTCTACCCTCTGGCCTCCTGACATCCCCTGGAAAAAAATGTTTTCACAGAAAATATAAAAGAAAAAAATTTGGCCTACCAGATATTATACGGTATATAATACTTTCCAAAAATTAAATTCCTAAAAATCGTAATTTATGAGAATATGTTAGCTTTTGGACTCATATTTTTACCTAGTATAATGTTTTTTCCATTTTGACAGTAAGACCACAGTTTGAATTCTATAATATTTACAGCTGAGTTCAGGTAGACTGTAATTTGAGTTTCCAGCTACACTTTAAATATGCATTTGAATCTGTGATCTACTGAGGTGCATTCTTATTGATTCACCTGTTAAGTACCCAATCCTTGAACACCAATATAGTTGAGAAATCTGTGATGAGGAATTTGTTTGTTTTATAACTGCTCATACCTTTTATTCCGTGCTTACGTAGAACTCCAGTTAGTTCTAACAGATGATTTAAATCTATAGGAGTGACAGGACCAAGAGGTAGATTGCTTTCTTAATAACAGCTATTTAACATTGCTTTGATGTTTAATCGTATAATGTCACCTGCTAAAGGAAAATCAGATATCGCTGAATATACCTATAATGTGTTTTTGGAATGTGGTGATACCCACTAAATTCAGGCTATACACAATTGACCTTCTCTTAGTGCACCACTTGGACAGTTTTTCAGATTAAGCTTCCTATAAAAAGACCTGTTTTAACCATAATCACCTCAGAAGTATAAAACCAAACAATATGGTTCTACAGCCAACACATTAATTCTCTGGGATATCATGTAGTGGATTTGCAAGTGTACAAACACACAAAACCACACATTACATATATATATGTGTGTGTGTGTGTGTGTATATATATATATATAAAATTTTTAAATTTTTTCTGTGTCTATATATGAACAAAGTTAGTACTGTACCCAAAAGTTCAAATCAAGAGATGCATCACGATTAGAAATCTTCTTGTTTATGAGATTTTGCTGTTTTCCTGTATTGTGGCAGATCCAAATAACTTTGTGTTTGCCTTCAGACCTGTAAAATCCTTGCTGTGATATAGGGACCAGTGAGAAAAAAAAATACAATTTTTTTTTGCCACAGCAAAGGCAAGAAAATCTGGAAACCATAGAATTATGAGTCTCACGGATAAACAGCAAATGTGAATATAAGTCTCGCAAGCCTGAATGTTAATATGAAGCAAAACAACTTTCATGAGAGTTAGGGATATTAAAACATACATTGATAGAAAAAATTCAACAAATATAAAAATTTCAATAGATATGAGGTGCAACTTTTCATCTTCTTAATAATAAATACACACAAGTGAACAAAACCGCAAATGTCCTTCATCACTATGGATCAGTATTAAGAAAAGTGTTATTAGTCAATCTGAAAGCATGGTGGTTTCACAAATATTTCCAAAGTGAATGTCTACTTCAACAGTTCTTTACTGATATTATTTAATAGGGCAGGAAACTACATATTTTTAAAATTGATGCAGTAAGTATTTCCCTGAAATCAGACTGATTTGTCACAGAGGCAAGTCACAATTTAATCTGTAATCTATTTAATTCTCATCCACAGTAACCTCTAAATACATAGTAGAAAGGAGTAACTTGAGAATAAAGAAATTGTGGTACAAAATTATGACAAAAATAATTTTTCTCTTATAAAATTCTTAAATATAGTCACCTTCAAAATGCTCAAAAATTATATATATTTACAAATTGAAAATATGCGTGTTTTAGAACTTTTTAATGTAAGAGTATGATGATTTAAATTTATTTTATTTTTCAAATAAATCACATCTGTGAGGAAACAACAAAATCTTGGCTTCTTTGGGGCTTTCTCAGAGGAGAATATTTCAACGATGTCTTGTTTTACAAATAGTGCAGCAAAATTATAATGAATCACAATAAAGCTGCTTATGTCTTTCATTTTCTATCTCCTTATAAACTTAATTAATATAGATGTAATAAAATACATTACATAGCAAGGAATACCTAACATTAAACAAAACATTGCATTCAAATCTATTTATGTTACATTAAATAATAATATAGAACAGCACAAACCTTGTTCCACAGCCATCTGCAGTGAGAGAAGGCCCTGACAATAGCAGAACCAATGTGATTTCACTGTGCAAATGGAAATTTGGATATGCACAAGTACGGATGGTCAGGAATTCTTCCATAAAGGTTTATTGTGATAAAAAGCTGATTCATCCAAACTAAAACTTTTCCCAGGAACATTTCTGAAAACACTTTTATCGAGAAGTGTTTCTTCAGGTCTGGGATATGACGCCTTGCCAGAAACAAAACCCACATTCTCATGATGACACGGAATCCAGCACCGCCAACAACAGGAAGCTCCCACCAGACAAACCTAGGATTTGGAAATATAGCTCCAAGCTCCTCTGTGGACAGCACAAACCTCTGTCTGCCAGGAGAGCTTACATTGGTGCCCAGGCACTCCAGAAGTGTGCCAAGCATGCTTGGCACCCCTAACTCACGGGAGCAAAATGAGCTGGATGCAACTGGAACATGCTGGGCATTCTGCATGTGCATGAATGTATTCACTGGGAGGTTGACAGTGAGAGTTTCTCCAGGACTTTTGCATGTCCTGGCTGCATGGGCCCAAACACATGTGGCATACAGAGGATGCAGAGGAAAATCCAGGTCTATGACAGATCCAAGCAGTAGCTATTCAATGTATGTAAGGTTTTAAGGTTATCACAGTGTGGGATGTGGACAACTGTCATTGTCAATAAGTTCCTTCCAGGAAATGGCCTTCTAGCTTCTAACCAACCTGACTGGGTACTGACACTGGTCACTTGTGTCTACTGGCTCTGTAAGGTCTGGTGCTTGGAAGACAGAAATACACTCCTTCAGAAATTTGATGCAGACTCTGTTTCATTTCCTTGTAAATGATGTTTGTCATATACATAGGGTCTTCCCAGCTTTGGGTTTGCTGCTTTGTATGACATGGAAAAGTGTTACCTCTTATTTCTAGCAGGTATCTCCATGTAATAATCTGGTAATAAAGCCAGCTCCTGAGAATAAATACAGAAGTCCAAATGAATGGGCTATTATTTATGAATTTTAAAATATTAAAAAGAAAAAAAAGTTACATATCACCATTACCTTTTTGATTTGTTTGTGACTGTGAGTAATGTGGGTCTCTAGCAGGGAAAAAAATGAAACTATTGCTAATGTCTCACAGCAAACAGCTAGACTGCATCTGAAAGCAGATTGCCCTATATAATTTTCAGATGGGCCATTTAAAGATTAATGTTATGAATTTTCCATGACTTCAGAGCACTGAGAATCTAGGTGTCATGTATACGTTGCTTGCAGATTTATTTCTGGTGTACGTATGTAAACAAGAATGTGACTAGTGGTAAGAACAAGAAAAACCAATGTGAGAATTGTTCAATTTGCACTATTCTTCTGCAGTGCTTCTTAGGAGGCTTGAGTCCCTTCTACTTCTGAGATTCTTAACAATTTGAGTACTAAATGAACAAGTCGAATTTAGTGTAGTTATACCATGAGAAAAAATAGCCTTATCTCATGGGGGAGCAGTGGAATATTGTGCAGAGACCATTCCCCTGACATCAACTGTGTTTGGCAGATGGTGCTGTCAGTTCAGGTCTGTGTTTATTCTATCATGCATGTGGTAGCATATTTTAAAATGTACAATCTCATGTATTATCTATGGGCTAAAAGCATGCAACACAAGCGGGACTATATCACAGGAGTTAAACTTCTGTAAACAACTAGCAGCGGTTGTGTAAATGCTATTTTCTTGACATAAATAACAGAAACATATGGCCAGAGACAGGAAGTAGGTGATACCTGGATAGATTGATATCCTGCTAGACAAGTGGCTGTATTTATGACATGATTCTGCCTGACAGTGAAAGAGGAGGGGAGGAGAGCTAATGACTTTTTCATGAACTCTCTGACAACATACATTTGACCACTGAATAGCTTTGCTCAACAATCTGATTCTCAGCATTGTTGTTAAACACATTCAATGAAGATGAAGAAATATTGGGGTCAGAAGTGAAGGCAAAACTCTTATTTCCCATTTTCTTAGGGCAACATGTATTGAAACAACATTGTTATTCCAATAGTTTAGTACCCACATGATTTCCAAACACTATTCCTTTACTGGAGAATACATGTCACAGGCAAGTAGTGCCCTGCTGTAAATATTCTTTTTCTGTTATGGCCTGAACTTTAAAGTGAGAAGTTTAATACCACAACACCTATTTTATAATCTTGCTTCCTTCCTACTTCCTGATAAAAATCCTGGCTGCAATAAGTTTAAAGCCGTCAGAATACAAATTACCTTCTAGTATTTGAATGTTACTCATTGAACATTACTGAATCACAGTGAAACACAACCTTACTACATGTGACTCCTCCACAGCATTTCAGAACAGTGATATGTAATGTTTCTGGTATCTGAGCTGTCCTGTTTTCAAAATTTATCCAGTTTACAAAAACCCACAACAGTTTCTGACAACTGGATGAGATTTCTTCCATCCCATTATAAATAAGGGCCAAACGAGGTTTTCTGGCACATCTATGTAAGTGCTCTTCACTCTAATTCTGCCCTTAGCAATAAAGATTCAAGTCGTCTTCCTTTCAGCCTGGCCCTGTGTCTGCAGTCTATCATAACTTCCTGAAGTGCATGTTTACTTGCTATAAAATGATGCTCATGATGCTCTACAATCTCCTCTAGATCACTCTTTCAGTTTTAACAGGTCTGCAAGGCCAAGTTAGGGTTAGATCAAAATTGTATTTTGTGCTTGAAACTGATGGATTATTTTCTAGTCAATATAAGAATGAGTCCTGTAGAAAGGTGTTTGAACATTACTTTTTCAGTCTTCCTTACATATTGCTAAAACAGGAAAATGTCAAAGGAGAACATATACAAGCAGAAAAGTGCACTTGTGAGAAAGTCAGCAGGACTTGTTCCTAAACAAGGAGATTCAGAAGGAAACTGTCTTCAGGAATAAATCTACTTTTGCAAAACAATTCAAACCAAAGTCTAGTTCCAGAATTGACCCTGAACTTGCAAAGCATGAAAAGGAAGCTGTCGAAATTCTACTGTCCTGGAGAGAAATCCTAAAACTGGTAAGGTAAACTACTTTTAAATGAAGCAAAATAAGGCCCAGCATGCCTGAGGTTGAAACCACCCTTTTCATCCCATTCAGAATATTACGACCATCTGGAATACTCAGTCATCTTTTCCTGTGTTTCTGTGCAAGGGTCTGATGAGCTCTGTCCCACAAGGGACCTCAGAGGGAAGCACTCCCATTATTTACAGTACCCCAGTTGTTAAAATACAGACCCACCATGTGGGAGGCCAGAGCTCAAATTCCTCCTTTGCTTCAGCAGGCATGCCTCGGTGAAGTGCCTCATCAACACCAAATAGCGTATTCCAGGAAGCCTGCCTGTTTGTCATATCCTCCCATTGCCTCTGTTCCACTGTGCTCAACATCATTAAACAACCACTGGTGCAGCACCTCAACACCCACTGGTTTAGGATCCCAACAAGCAATAACTTGTGGTTTTTAGCTGTGTTACAATACGTATTTAATTACTTATGTAAAATGTATTTATCAAAGAAACACTTTTTGCTAATCCTCCTGATTACTTGTTAGATCCTGGCATGTAATTGAAATAGAGGAAAATAAGACTGAGTGTTAACATTAAGAGCTGCAGTAATCATCCTAGATTTTATGCAGCATTTCCAAAATGTGTGTGGCCAGGTCTTTGACACAGTGAGAACTTTCTTTAAGTACACTCTTAATGTGGCTTTTGCAAAGCAGAAGAAAAGGAAATCGCCCAGAATTTCTAGACAGCAAGTGAAAATATGCTACAAAGAGCAGAGGGATTCCTAGGTATGGCTTTCACACCTTAGACTCCCTTAAAATCTGGACCCCAAGAACTAGAAATTAGATATGTCCCTCAATCATAATTTCCAACACTGAGACTTTTGCTAAACACTTTCAAGCTTGTATCCATCTACAATTAATAAAATGAAATTTAGAACAATAATTAGCAGATAATCACCTAGTCACCACCTACTGACAAATGGTGATGGTTTCAACATCTGAGTTAGAGCTGATTCCTGAAAAAAGTTGTGTGAATCGAGAATATTTATATGCACATTAATAATCATATTCTTGGCATCACAAACAATCATGTAAATGCAGAAAAAAAAAACTCTTTTCCCACAGAGTTCCTCATTATCTGCTTCAATGGGAACATTTAATCATTTCTAAGACATTGGGGAAAACCAGCAGTGGCACAGAGACTTTCCTTGAGTTTGTGTTGTTTTATCATAGTTGTAAACAGAAGGAATCACTCATGTAGCTTAGTGTCCACAAACTGAGCAAAGCACCTGCACAGGGAAGTGCTGGCAAACTCAACTTGTCATCCCCTGCTACTTTCCGAGAGGCCCCTTGAGTGCTTTCTAGAAAACAAAAACAAAAAAAGGAAACATATGCTCACACAGAGCTTGAAACTGGAGGGAATGTGGAGCAGTCTATTGAATACATAAAGGTTGATTTGCTGATTTCTTTCTGTTGCTAATTTCTCTGCATCTTGGATCCTTTCACTCTATGTCTGACTGCATGGATTGATCTAGTGAATAGCAAAGGGAATATTCATCATATGTGAGAAAATTATTTTGCTTGCGAGGATTCCTTTAGAAATGAAATTCTTTTTGAGGACTGTCAGCATAAAATGTCTTCATAGCTCTACAGATGGATGGCATCTTTTTTCCTCCTAGCTTGGTTTTACAGAGAAATATAAGAAAATATTCACCAAAATATTTACTGAGAACTGATCACATTCAATCATTGTATATGGATCTGAAAAAATATTCAGACTGACAATATCATATTAGGCAACAGTGACTCTTAGCTTATGTTACTGTGAATCAATAGAAAATCGACCCGAAAATGCTGGGTGGGACAAACATCACACTGAAGTGTCTCTCATCACACCTCAGTTTTTATTTATCACCCATAAGTTCATTTTTTCTCAACCATAACATCCTTGAGCTTTTATAAGTCAGAGGCAGCTTGTTGTAGGTTTGTTCATCTCAAAAGCAGAAGAGACTCTTTTTTTGTGTGAAGAAGTACTAGAGCTATCCCAACTATCTGTCAGGCATTATGTCTGTGGACTCTTTCCAGCTCTTTCATGTTAGTAGAGCTGACATTAGAAAAAAAAAGCTGCAGTGAATAAGTGAATAAGCCCAATAATCAAGCTGTGAAAAACCTGCTGGCCACAGCATAATCTTCCCTGAGATGTGCAAACTTTGGTGAAATTCAGGAATGCTGAAATCTACCTGTGAAAACTGGAGATGTATTTCCATCAAGTTTTCAAGTAATATGATGCCTACCGTTTCTTTACACTGCACAAGTAAATATGCATAAGTAGACATCTTGATATGTTAATATTCTACATAAAAACAAACAACAGGAAAGGAAAAGACCAAAATTCAGAGCAACATTTCTTAAATTTCTATGTAGAGTTTTTGAAAATACCTGCTATTTTTCATTTTGCATTAATTTTCATGATTATTTTCCTTTATTCTTATTTTGTTTTCAAGACAGTATCAGGCTGCTTTACTTTACTTGAATAAAGATCTTAAATGTATCATAAAACCCAGTCTCTTTCATGACATTTACAAATCCTCTGGAGTCGAAAAGAGAATACTTTAGAGCCATTAGCAGAAAACTGCTTAACTACAAATGGCCTGGTTGGTATATAATATGCTTAATGTTAAAGTTGTTCCCAAGGTAAACATTCCGTAGTGGCTTTACAAATAGTGCATAGTAAAAAAGTAATGGGATCTGTAATTGTTCAGTCATCTGCAGAATATAAAAGTTAAGTATCTTAACCATACACAGAATGTGTTCAGGCCCTGTAATGTTAAATCTGGTGTCTTTTGCACTTCGTATCTGTTGTTATAAAACAAGGAGAAAACAAGTTGTCTGTAGAGAATCTGATGCAGTGCTTTCCCATATGTCAGTCTCTAGGACGAGGCAATATTAATGTATGGCTGGTCAGCTCCTTTCATATACTACTAATGTACTGGAAAGTCTTCCGCACTCAGTGCTTTCCTTCACGTCTCAGGACATCTCGTGCTAGAGCACTTCCCCATGCAGAACAATATGGCCTTCTCTTGGAAAAGCCCTCTGGGCTGATCATTGTCAGGTTATGTTATGTTTTAACAGTAGGCACTTCAATGCTAGTTTTGTGCAGAGTTGTAGCAGGAACAAGAGGTCTAAACAAACAGAAGGGCCACTAGAGCCCTTTCATTTATCATTCCAACCTGACAGAAAACCGTATCTATTCCCTAGCTTTGCTGAATTTTACACGTTATTTTTAAAACGTCTGCTTTTAAAAAGTAGCTACCCTTATACTTGGCCCTTCTGCATAATCATGTTCTTCCTTACTGTTTAGACAAGTCAGTCTGAGAAATTTGAAAGAAAATATGAAATCAGTCTGAAGGGTTTTAACATAGCCTAAACAAATATTATTATAAATAATGTTGCTAATACTTGCATAGCTCTTTTAGCTATGAAGTTGTGAATTAATTAGTGCTCACATCACAACACCCCTGTGAATTGGTCAAGAATTATTATAGCAAACATTCACAGGAAGAAACAGATATAAAGAGAATATAAGCGTTGCCTAGGTAACACAGGGAATGGCAAAGGTAGGATTTAAGCCCAGTTTTCTTCACAGTATTCATTCAAAACATTCCTCCTTTAATAACTGAAAGTGTATCATCAGTCTATCTTAAGCGAGTGATTACTCACCATAAAGGTTGGTATAAACTTTCCTGAAACACATAGAAAATGTTTCTGGAGCACAAATTCTCAGTGTAAGTTTGTTCAGGTAACCAAGAATATACTCAAAAACTAGCCACAGCATTTTCCCACAGTCTGTTTGCCAGTAACAATGGCAATACAGTTTGGAAAGGTATTTTTTTTAGAGTTTCAGATTGGGTTCACTGCTTTTCTTCATGCAGCTGAAGCCAAGTATTATTTCAGTATTCATCATTCAATATTCAGCATTTCTGTGTTTTGAATGAACTTTCCCCATGTGATCATAAAGGGACTTGTCTCCCAGGACTGAGATAGGAAAGATATATCCCCAAGAAGTACTGGCAATACGTTAAAAGAAATGCAAAATATTTTACATGGAAAAAGAACATTAAGACAGAACTCAGCTGAAGTGATTTATTTAGAAGAACTATTTGGACCAGACACAGAAAGTCTTTCTGTCTGATGGTAATGGGATATGTTTTGTTCACTTTTAGAAAGGGTTTGGTTTGGGTGGGTGATAATTCTAGTAAACAGTGAGAGAAAATTTATGAGTCTGAAATGAAGATTAGAAACATGGGAAATTTTGTATTTGTGGTATGAAAATATGCTGCAGTTGTTGGGAGTAATGCTGTTTTGATGGAAAAGTGATTAATTTCCTGAGAGTTGTGAGGCACATCTTCAGTTCAGAGGAGGATGATGATGGAGAATGTTAAATACTTCAGTGTATTCGTGAGAAATATGTGGGATTTGAGCAAGTGTTTAATCTGTGAAATTAATGGGGAATTGGTGGCACAGGGGAAGAATTAAATGCACACAGTCATGGGATTGGGATCTGAGAGATTCCAAAGGATTGGATTGGGAGGCATCACTTGGGTCATTTAGTCCATTCATTCACAATCTCAGCTAACTCTGTGATAGATGTTTATTTTAGATTTATCCACATAATGTCTATTCTGCTTTTTTCCACCTATCACATTTCCCAGGACCAAAGGAATATTAAGATCTTCAGTAAAAGTCACAACTACAGAATGCCACAGAAAGGACACAGAGGAGCTTACGGTCACCTCCAGTAGCTGTATCCCTGCATTATAGGGGAAGCAATTAAATAAAACTCTCAAGTGAGCCTAGAAAGCAAGCTCCATAGTACAAAAATACATCGAATTTCAAATAAAGGAAATCTTTCCTTGTAGAGCCACACCAAGTGGCTGTTTTACCCTGGGTAAATGAAAGAGATAAAATAGTATGGCATTGAGCATTAATTGCATTAGAATAAAAGTATCTGAATATCCTTGCTATAACTTTTCCCTAGTTATGGTCAATTTCCAACACTTCACAGAAAAGAGAACTTTCCTTTCTGTAAGAAACTTGTTTACCAAGATATGAAAATATTCCTTCCTTGCTTCCAGAGGTGACTGTGAGAGGTGCAAGGCACAAGATTAATTCAATCTATGCACGGTGTAAATGGGCAGCACTCATTTCAACTCCCTTGACACATTGGATACCTAATAATTCCTATCACAAGCCTAATCTCTTTTTTGCCCAGAATTCTCTTTTGCAAGTTTAAAATCTTTCCTTCTTATCACCATCTTACATTGAGTTCCTACTGAACTCTCATATTTGGGAACTAAAAACTAATTTCTTGGATGGTTAGAGATCATCTAGTTAGCAAAGTAAATGCATTTGCAACCCATTTATTATAACTTCTCTTATGTTCATTTAATTCTTTTATGTAAAAACTCTTCCTCTTGAATATTTAGCCCTGTGTTTCTCAGTTATTACATTTCCTCTAAACTTTCTTTTATTAATGTTAAAGAAGTTGGGTATATCTAATCTATCTTCACAAAATAACTGCTGCATGTTCCTAATAAATCTTTCCTGCATTTAGCTCAGTATTTCCTGAATGTAGATAGCTAGTCCTGCATAAAATGCTCCCAAAGAAGTCTTATGATTGCTTTCCCTGATGGTACTATTAAACCTGGTTTGTGATAAAGTAACCTGGTCTGATATATCCTGGAACTTGCCATTCTTTTTCACAACTACATAACATTAGTTGCATCCAAACATACATGCAAGTTTTTCTCCATTTCACTAGTTTCCAGTGATAAGACCTCAATCCCCAAACTTCTTGTCTGGACTCAACACATCTCAATGTGTTCCATGATAATTCCCATCCTGCTTCTGCCACTCTGAACAATTAAACTACCAAATTCCTTTGAGGTACTTTCACACCCTGAGTAATGACAAAAATTTATATTGTTCCAAAATGTCACAATTGCCCCTAAAAATCAAAATCATCCTCTGTGAGTAGGAAAGATACCTGTTTCTTTCAGCATGCAATTGCCATTTTGTACCATATTGTCTAGAGCACTGAGTGCACAGCACTCAGGCATGAGTGTGCAGTTTTGACAAAATGCTGTTTCAGCCTTGGGTCAAAGTTTGAGTGACAGTAGTGTGTAAATCCAAACAGACGAGGTGAATAAAAGATAATAGTGAGAAAATTTTGATTGACAGATGCACCTTGGTGACTACGTCTACTCTTCCAAAGGATTTTGAGCACAGATTCTGTGGTTGGGATTTGGAAGCCAGCAGGGGATCATTTGTAAGTTTTAGTCTTTTTGATCCCTGACCCAGTGGGCAAGGAAAGACTTGTCAGGAAAAACACTGTGTTTGGGGGAGCAGCTAAGTACAAGATGCTTAGTACCAGTTAGTCTGATCTAAATATTGTTTTAGGATTTCAGCTGACCAAGATGTTGTCCTATTCATGCTGTTTAATGTGCAATAGGATTAAAGGCATGCATAATCTGAGCATGTATGAAACCCTCGAGACTCAGTTGAATGGCATGCTGAGGCTTTTGGCTCAGATCCTGCCCAAGAGGTATTAATTTGGGTATGAATCAAATGAGGCCGGTAACTGGTGCAGTTGTGCTAGTTACTGCTGATGTCAAATTTAAAGTCTCTCAGCTCTAATAAAGAGTTTTGTCTAACTTGTGAGAATGCATTCAGAAGGACAGAGTAGTTCTATTCAAGGTCTAGCAGGTCTGAAGCTCTGTGAGTGGAGATGATTTCAAGGTTGCCAAACATTCCACCCTTCCCTCAGTGCTCTGTCCCACAGATCTCAAGCAGTCTCCCAAGTCTCTCCTTTCCCTGGTCTCCTAAGGAACTTTTAGGTAATATAGCAAAAGAAACACAGAGGATTTCAGAGGTATAATAAATAATTATGAGCCAGATTGAAATGTCCTTTGCTCCAAGTGATTGCTAGGACTTCTAATAAGAGAAATGACTTATGAATTCAAGTGATGGATTTCCAGTATACCAGTGCACACAGAAGACCAGATTAAATTGGAGCTCTTGGGCTGAAGCTGCTCTCTCCTGTGACATTTAACCCTGATAGTGCATGGACACTAACTTTTGGCTTGAATGATGGGAGCTGACTGCCGCAGTGACTGGGTCTGTAAACAGCAGACAAGAGAGGTGACTGCCAGCTGGTACAAGGCACCTGGCAAATGAAAACAAGATGTCACCAGTGGAAACACTGTGCAAGTCAAGGAAAAAAGTAAAACTTCCCATATGTTCTTTATGTCCTATATTTAACCCAGAGTTTTCAGAAAGAAAATAACTGGAATGCTTTACTAAGGTTAGAGGAGTTCTACCCTTAACTGGTTTTATCCTCTTCTTTCTCTGAGGCAGCAACAGTCACATACTCTTAGTGTGGGGTCCTCCCAAACTGTCCAACTGCCAGAATAATAGAACAATAGAATATAGAATAATTAATAGAATAATTTCAACACCCTAAATTGATCAAAATTTTATTTAAGTTATGAGTGTTTCTAACTGTGAAATATACCATATATCTGGGGAGATCAGAATCACCTTAAGGAACACAATCATGAGCTTCCAAACTGATGTGATGAATATACATTTTGCACACTTTCTTTTTCTCTCAGTTCAGTATGGAATCAATATTTCAGTTATATAAGAGAAATTTCTGTAATCAAAGCATACATTACATTTGAGGCAATATTATTATTTAAAGTAAGTAACAGACAACATTCCAATGTACTGTAAAAACTAGTGTGTCCAATTACACTTTAATTATTTTGTGCTTACTCATAATCCAAACTGAGAAAACAGACCTTTCAAAATTGTTTCATGGGGAAATTTTAATTAGGTACAAATAGTTGACATGTATCTAAAACCTGATCCAGGTAAGTTTCAAAAATCTATGAAGAGAGATTTTAAACTTTAATAGTACTAATTAAAACAAAATTATGTGCCACTTCATTCTGATGTAAACATTTCATTCTGTAGAGTTGTATTCAAGCAGGTTGATGATTACACGTTCTCTTTGAAGTAAAAAGTTACTTTCAACTCTACATACCAAGTCAGACCTGATAAGTACTAACAGGACACCAAGCCAAATCTTAACTAAAATAAAAACTTCACCAGTTCACCAGTTTTACTGAACTTTACCTTTATTTTAGGAAAGTTTTATGTAAATTTTAAGTGAATTACATCTAGGAATTAGAGAGTGTTTTTTATCTTCCAGCAATTATTTTGATGCAACCTAAAATGGGGAAATTTTGTTATGCATGGTGAGAACATCAAGATAATGTTTTAGGCAGGGATTTTCTATACCTAAGAGGAAATTAGGTGAGACAAAAATTTGACCATATCAAGCAATTTGGTTAAACTGCTAAAATACTGGGTGTGGTCTCTAGTAAAGAGTAGGAATATATACTGAAAATAAGTTAGGCTTCAAAACAGAAAAAAGATAAAAAGCATTCATGAAATTAGCTAAGTTAATCAAAGGCAAGAAAACTGAAATAGATTAGCATATTTGCACTAGATAATGGATAGAATAATAAAGAAAGACTTTGAGGTAAGAAAAATATTTTCATTGTATTAATCTTAATACTGGAAGATATAAATTGTGTCCTACTGCACTTTTTTTTTGCGCTAAAACTTGTATTCTGTAATTTTACTCCATTAGTATTGTCTTAAATGTGCATTGTTTCTTTGAAAGGCATGGACCTCAGATCTAATTCTAATTATCTCAGTGTGTGTTAAATGAACAAGATTTGCAGGAAATGTTTGATGGATACTCTACAGGAATACTCAGTTGAATCTAGCTAGGCAACTTTCCTAAACCTGTAACCTTTAGGGAGGCAGTAATACAACATTAAGCGACAAGATAATCTAGCCATTTTGGCTAACAAAAGAAACCCCACCAAACAGCAAACCTGATAACAAAAATTGACCTGTGGAAACCAAGAAATACATTTACACTAATGTATGTGGAAAAAAGGCCTGCAGAAATCCAAAGGAGCTCCACAAAAAGAGGATATGTAAGCAGATGTGGGTAAAACACTGAAGTGAGTCTTAAATAAGACCATTAAGTGACTGGACCTGAATATTCTAGTTAAATTAGCTTTTCTTTAGGTGAAGGAAGATTCCTTCACTTCTCTCAAAACACAGGGAGTTTTTAAGATGAAAGAGCTCTGACAGTTTATACCTCACAGGTGAAAATTCATTCCAGTTACATTAAAACAAGGTGATTTCCTCCTAGGAAAATTAAACTCAGCACACTAGTTTTGAATGTAATAAATATATTAAGAACAGTCCTATCATCTTGACAATGGCATTTTGAAAAGCGGTACCCTTGTTCATCTCAGTGGAAGGCCATGAGTTCAACAATGCTCAAGAGGGGCTTCCAAAACATAGATATCTTAAGGACAGTGCCATTCTGCCATCTTCCCTCAGATAACCTCCAGGGAAGAACAGCTTGAGATATCGGACTTGAGCATCACATTATGTTTCTTATCAGCTGCTTCAGCTGGCTCCTCACTTCACCTGTGGGTGTTCAGGATTATTTGCTGATCCACCCATGCCCTTTAGAGAGATATTAGGAACATTGGGTTTTAATTGTTGTCTGAGGGCCAGACACTGAAAAGTTAGGTGCTGCTTTGATTAATTTGTAGGTGTTTAACATCATTCACAGGATCTAATTTATGCAACACTTAACATTTATCACACCTGAATCCTCCCATGGCTTTATCTCGTATCCTATAGAATGTGCAAAGTAGCCAAAAGCAAGTAAAAATGGGACTCAGAAAGAAAAATATAGTAGCATATTGTGGTATTCTGTTCCCACAAAACCTCTGTCAAAATACTGCCAAAGTAGGATGTGAAATAAAAGAGTGAAAAATATTTTATTAGCAGAATGCCCTGTAAGCAACAACCCCCAACTTGTCTTCATAGAAAGAGTCTCAGTAATGAGAACCTAAGAAAAGAAAATAAATTCTTACTATAGCATCAAAGTAATTAAAGCTCTTTCACTTATCACTGACTATTTGCTTCGGGAAATTATTCATTTTATCAGAAACAGAATAACCACAATTTAATAATTGCATTCTGTGCAAAGAGCGACTGATAGCACAATGAGATCTTCCTATTTAAATGTGCAACAGAGGTCTGGGAGCATAACTGGCAACATTATTCTCTTAGTATATAAAATATATAAAAAAAATAGGTGGCTGGTATTTCAAATACTGGGTAGTTAAATTACCAAGACTGTATCAGCTACAACTAATAACTAATCCTGTGAAAAAGTCTCAACATAAATCCAAATACTACCACAGCAACTCTATACCTCAGTACAATTCATCAAATCTTCCCTTGCAAATCCCACCTAAAGTCCTGCAGCAGTGTATTTCTGGAAGGAAAAGGGGATAAGGACAAAAACAGGATGAACTTTCTGAAATTGCAATTTTCCCTCTGTTTTCCAGTTTAAATCCAGAGGAAATCAGGTTTTTAACTGATCTATGAATTGAAATTTGACCAAGATAGCATCAAAAGAAAGGGATTTTGGGCAGAAATTTATCCTTTTCCTTATCCATTGAAAAAACCAAGTGTGATTTTCATCTAAAAAAAAGATGAAGCAGTTTTTGCAAACATTTATGGTGCTTTGGTTCAAAATTATGGTTAAGAGCCTGACTACCTGCTCCCTGTTAGTCTTCATCCACTGCTTTTTAGGTCATCATTTTAACTGAAACTTGTCACTTTAATGTGACACAGGTTTGGATAATTGTTGCATCTACAAGGATTATGGAACAAATATGGTCTATTCTATGTGTTTTGCTCTTTTTACTTTTTTCTACATCCCACTTTCCTCCCCATGGGAAGAAGAAATTTATGAGATCTGAGGCATTCCTCTTCCATTGTAAGGTATTTCAAAACACTGATTTTTGAAGAACTATTGCCTGGAACATCCAAAGTGTATAAACCTGTGACATAGATATGAGTATCTACTTTGGAATAAATCTGCAGGTGTATGAAACACCCAGCAACAAGTGATAATTAGAAGATGATTTATTATATTCTTTTGGAATGTCTCAAACCCAGCATCATTGATCCTGATAAAGTCTGAAATCATTATATAGTTAATGTGGGAATATATTAAAAATATGTGATTTTGTGTGCACAGGTAAAATAAACACATATATTATCATGTTAGGTGGGTTAAATTCTCACATACACGCTGCAGCTATACACATTATTGTACAAAGGCTTAATCAACTATGGTAAGTAAAGGAAATAAAATAAAAATAGAACATTAATTTTAGGGAGGCCTGTTGAATAACTATGCATTTTTTCCATCTTCAAAACCAGCTCACAATAATTTGTAAGTCATCTTTACATCATCGGAAAGAACTTCAGATTTGTCCCCTCCAGCTATTATGTGGTTGAACTTTAGGAAAAAACACCAATTTTGTATATTAAGCATTATTTTTATAGTCAATATCTACCCTAAATTTTTTTAAAACTTCTGTTACATCCAGAGTAATTTTTCTTCTCCTTTATTTCTGTGAAAATATATTTGCTTCTCTATCCTGAAATATACAGTGCTGGTCATATTTGCTTAAATAATACTCATAACAAAGAAAATATGTATCTTTGTATTTGAGTCATTCAATATTGAGGTATTGAGTATACATTTACTGTCAAGGTAAAGTCAGATTAACTGTATTACCAACAAATGCTAATGTAGCAATTAGTGGATGGAGAAAGGTATAGACTTATGAACAAATGTATTGGGACAAATCTTAGTAAATTAAGTATTACATATCAAAACACTATTTTCCTGCTATAATGCATAATGTGACTTGGTATTTTATTCCTAGTCAAATATTTTAGGCAGTACAGAAATTATCAGAATACTTTGTGTAGGCATACCCTCTCCAAAACTGTCAGTAAACATGTGACACAGTGTTCTGTGTCACAGAAAATGTAGAGTTATAGACCAGCATGATTCCAATGAAGCCAAAGTCAAAATAACTTATAATGGAGGATTTAGGTTTGACTTTTACTATAGTTTCAAACAATAATCCCTTTTCTCTACTAAATCACTTCCCATTCATTAATTACATTACAGATTAAAACAATCAGTGGGGAAAAAATCCCATCTAGTGTAAATTTTACTTTGTTTCCATTTCTTATTTCAGCCTATAACTTTAGATATAATTAGTTATATTAAAGCTCTGAAGAATAAGGCTGCCATTAACAGTGATTTAGCAAATGCTTTCGAATTTTAGTCTTACACTACATAATTATACTTACATGAAATATAATTAATGAGGAAAACGTCTCAGATGTGTGGGCTAGGAAGGCAAATATAACTATCCTTTATTGTGCCTTCAAGGTTAGAATTATTATAGCACTTATAATTTTATTATAATTACCCATAATGAGACTCCACATGCGTGATACAGTCTACATGCTTTTGACATTAGAAGTTTTCAAAATGCCTCATTAAGTATTTTACTCTATATTTATGTGGTTTTCCTTCACCTCCCATTTTTGGTGGCCATCTATTTCATGTAAGAGCATACAAACTTATTTTAAAAATGCTACCATTAAAGATCATAAAATGATTACAATGAATAGATATTAAGATGTCACAGCTGTATAACCTATTCCTTTTATGTACTCCCATGCTGAATTGTTTTATGACCTATCATAAACCTATTAAACTACTGGTAATAAAGGATTGTAATTAGTGATAAAACCTTGTTGCTTAGTGAGCCAAGACAGTCATCCTTACTTTGGATTTTATTGAAAGTAATCAAGATGAAACCTTCAGCAATGTCAAATAACACCTTCAAAGAAGAAGGCTGCACTTCTGGTAGAGATTGCCAATATTTCAGCATTTCTCTAGTTTACCTGCACTGTATTTTGCAGACAGAGCTTGATTAACTCTGCTCCCCTCCACCTTTTTTCCCCATGAACTTGAACAGAAGAATGAGAAATACAGGATAAATGAAGCCAAATAAGCTTGGAACACAGTTTGACTTCAGTGGTTTTCCATTTTGCTATTGTATTACGCATGTAGAATGCTGTCCACAACCTGTTTCTTGGCAGGATTCAACAAGGGCTAAAGCAAAGTAGAAATCCATAGAAGTGAGCTCTGACTGAAACAGAGAATCTAGTTAAGGGAAAAAAGCATGCAAGGCACTGAACAAAATGTGTGACCTTTTCAGTTATCAAATCAAATTAACTTTTTTCCTAGTCATACCAGGCTGAATGCAAACATAGCTTCCAGAGACACAAAAGCCACTGCTTTAATCTGCTCAGTATCATCAAGTCCCTCCTAACATTTGTGTGTTGGCCTTCTAGAATACATTAATTTTGCCAGCGTGCTCAGATGGTTGGTTCTTGATGTATCGTAGTGAAAGCTGACATTTTCACTTTCCTTAATGTAGATTTTCTGTAGCTTAACCTCAAAATTCCGCGTGGAGTAATTTTCTCAGAATCTAAGAAAATGGCTTGTACCATTTTGGCATGGAAACACTATATGGATGAGACTGGGTGAAGGGAAAATATAATGCCAGAAATTAAACTCAGAAACCTGTATTCCTGTCTCCATGGCATAGCTACAGTATCTTGAACATTTTGAAAACTGGAAATGAGGGGGGAGGGGAAGAAGTCAAACAATATTCACTTTGTCTTTATAGCACTGTATTTCACTCTGCAGTAAACTGGAAAGACAGAGCTCTAAGCACCGAACAATTAACCCTCCACTAATTCCCCTTCTATCCTACAAAATAAAGAATACATCAAAGACAGAAGAACAGGTATCTTCTCTCCCATTCTTCTCAACATGGATTTATTTGTCCTAACTGGACTTTTAAACCCATTGTCTCTGGCTTTTCACAGCACTGAAATGAGCAATAGGGAAACTATAGTAACCAATAATCTGTTTCACTTCAATGGAAACTATGTATCTTGGTGGATAACAAAGCCTGGGATAAACACTAAAAACCTCTGACAGGGTTTGGAGGGGGAGAGTATGGCGTCTCGACCGTCAGGTCACGTTTTAGCCAGCCTTCACCTATACGCAACAATTATTAGGGTATTCCTCATTTGTTCTTCACTAAGCAAATTCTTCAAAGGTGCTTAATGGTTACCTCACCTCCATTAAAATTCACAGTATTCTGTGCAATTAATTCAGCCATATGCAGGGGTGTGTGCATGCTAATCGCTTTTTGTCACATATACATTAAGATTATCTGCACCAGGCTTCTTTTGAAGGGATGCCTCTTCAAGGAAAGCTGGTAAAACTTTGTATAGTGATATTTGTAGTCGAGTCAACACAATACATCTCTCCTTAATTCCCACAAAGATTTTAAATCTCCCATTTCAAAGGTAGCAGGGGGAAAGTATATTTGGTATTCCCCATGCAATTATAAATTGGAATAAAAACAAGTCCAATATCCATTTAGATATCAATACAACCAAATAATTTTACATTACCTAAGATCCACATGAAATCAAGTGCACCAAAAGCTGATCACTTTTGCAAGTAAATCAAAAAGGCTCTTCCTCTATTTTATTTTTTATCTTAAATGTATCCAGAGTTTTATAGCTAAATACAAAAGCACTAGCAGTTGGTCATGCTTTAAGCTACTAGAAGAAAGTTAAGCTTCCACGTTGGCTAGCCGAGATATCAGCTCTAAGCTGACAAGTAATTAAACCAGCATATCTATAACAACTGTCATCTCTTATTTCTGTGCAACTTGGATGTAAACCAAAGGCACGAAAGCCAAAAAAAGACTTCACATTACTGGGCAACTGCTGAGCATCTCCTGCTGAACAGTTTAGCAGACCTGGGCATTTAGAGGATTGTAGCAGAGATCAAAAGGGTCAGAGATCCCTTTACCAATTAACAGCAGGGAGAAGAACATCAAATAAGGTGTAAATTTTAGCTCTGCAGTTTTGAGTAAGCCAAGCATGAAATGCATTCTAATACTCTTGAGTAGCTGCAGCTTTGAGCCATCAGTGATGTCACTGGTGCACTAAAGGAAGCTTAATCGCACTTAGAGTGGCATGTAGCAATCCCGCTCAGCTAGGTGCTAAAGCCTGCTGCTTCTTGTCTCTTTTGATAACACATGGGAATTGCTAGCCCCGACGTGGCTGGCGAGAGCAGAAAAAAGCAGGCTTTTCTTTGGGATCTTACGCTTTTATTGCTCCCGATCTTAAAGAGATAGTGACACAGTGTTTATTTTCTCCCCTTAATTGTTTCAAATAAAGAAGGAAATAATTAATAAGGCCCAGTGTAAGTAATCAGCCTTTGGGGGCTTGAAGCGCTGCTTAATCCAACTTTATGCAAATCACCAAGGGGGGAAAGCTGTTCCTATAGACATTGCTCTTTCTTCTCTTTCTTCTCTCTCCAGCCAACCCCCCCACCCCGCCTTTTAAGTGCGACAAAAGAATGCCATTGAGCGTCTTTATGCATCCCCTTGACCGGTATATACTGCCCGGAATATGCAATCTGACATGATAGCGCTGGGAAACGCCGGGCAGGCCAAGAGCTGCGGAACCAGAGGGAGGTGCTCCCTCCTTTTCTGCAGAGGGGCTGGGGACCAGCTGGGCTTGGGGCTCTCCTGCTCCTCCTGCCCGGGGAGCCTCTCAGCCCAGCTGCCGCAGAGGATGTGCAGCAATGGCACCTGTGATGGTGGAAGAGGCAACGTTAACAGCGAGAGCAGCAGCAGCAACAGTGGCAGCAGCGACAAAACAGATGAAACGGGCCAACTGCTCGGGCAAAATAGCAGTATAGCACTTTAAGGCTGAGCTAAAGATCAGAATCAGATAAGTTTAACCCATTTTTAAAGTGGCTTTGTGTGGGGATACTTGTTGTTGCCCAATGTCATGCTTGCTTTCTCACCGAGAAGTTCATGAAACAGAGTTTAAACAGAAAATGCCTTCTTTCTTTCTTTTTTTTTTTTTTTACTGTTTGTGAATTAAAATTATGTCAATAATAATTCGAAGCACAACCCTTAAAGAAATAAATGTGAATATTATGTTATTCTTTTGTTTATTTCAGCTAACAAAAGATTACCATGGGGACAATTACAAATTCATGATATGGGTACATTCACAGAATACATTAGTGGTCCCGCTTCAGTGAGAAAATACAGTTGTGATGTTTAAAATGTGTTAAGAAGAATTCCCACAACTTAAATATGCACTTTCATTTTACAGATCTCAACTATAACAAGTTCAAATCATGAATGCTCTATCTCTAACAGATATCAATTAAATATATTTCACATGAACTTAACTATTTTGCCCAGAAACTCATCCCAGAGCATCAAATACTTAATTTTATATACCTAAGTGTTCATAATTGCATATATCTAATTTATTTAGGAAAAGTCAGTGAAATCCCCTTTCTGCTTTGGTTTCAGGAGTGCAAGTACTTGGTTTTCTAAACATTATGAATACAACTAGATCTGAAAGACATCATATCCACAACAAAGAGAAGCTAGTGACCAGCTCAAATACATTGTCTTTTGAACAACAAGTCAGTGCAGACAGAAGTAAATGACAGTTAATTACAAATTACATTCTGGTTGGGGCTGTGAAGGCCTCCTGGCTTGAATAATAATCAAGCCCTCGGGCACTCACCTGCCTGCAAACGAACATACAGAGACACAGGCTGGGGTGCTCTACAAGTTTCAAAACAAGCTGCTAAACACAAAAGCTTATTGGATTACAGAGATTTAGGCAAAAGCATTCAGATCTCTGGCAGCAACTCTAATAGTAGGTTGAAGGAATTTCTAATGGATGAATTGCCATTTACTGTAAATTTCTGAATACTCCTCCTGATTTTGGAGAAAGAAAATATGATCTCTTCTAACATTAGAAAAGTTATCCTGTTGCAAGCATACAAAATATGGTAGGAGAAAATGTCTGTTATGAATCAAAGAGGTAATCTCTTTCCAAATTAGAGAAACTACACCTACTGTTTATGTTCTTTCTTTCCAATTCTTGCAATTCAACCAGTACCATATATGTTCTAAATGTAGCCTATATAAATGCATGTGAATCAGAAAAAAAGTTTTACTCACAGTGGAGGAAATACTTTTATGCAGCATCTTTGACTGTTGAAATTTGTATTGTTTACTGATGTCTGTTGCGTCTTTTAATGGTTGATTTTAATCCCATATATTTGTAAAATATGACAATGTCAACATTAATTAATGTCAGTATTAGTGCACTGTAAAACCTTGGCTTTTGTAATTCACTAAAGCAATTTCTATTCATTTAGTTGAGCTAAGTGCTTATTGTTAAAGACAAAAGGCTCAACAGTTTGACATTGAGCTCATTATGTATGTTTAAAACATTCTGCAATTCAAGGCCACACCACATGCAATAAAAAAAGGAGCCGGTGGGTTCAGGGATTAAAATTCAGACCACACAGTTCTCTTCAATAACTTTCCATTTAAATCTGATTCAAATTTCAAAACAAAGCTATTTAGATGTATCAGCATACCTGAGTGTGTAAGTATGGGAGAGTGTGCATCTTTTGTGCTCTTGATATGCGTTCACAAACTTTCAGTTCTGTTTTTCTTTAAGTCAGCTGCCATGTAGACTCTTGAAAAGATTTTCTTGTAAGTAAGTGAAGGTGATCATGTGTTTTTAAAAGAATTTCTGGGTTTCAGAGAAAAATAATTTAGTGATTTTTTTGCTGTCTATGATTATTTACAAAGAAAATATATAAAGACAACACACTATGTTTATGCTCTGTATGGCATGTACATGTACATATAGTGGAATGAAAAGATAAATAAAATGGAAAGTGCTGTGGGTTGGAAATCATGCTGGATATTGCATGCACATATATATATGCAGATAAAGAGCACAGACTGCAAAAAGGCTTGAAATTCAAAATATATTCTTGCAGTTAAAAGTATAACTGCATATGCTTCTTCCAAATCTCTTCCAAGTAACCCGACAGTGATTATGATTTCCTTCTCTAAGCACAATTTTTCCAGTAAAACTTTTGACTTCAGGATTAGAATGTAAGAAACAATTAGGCTGAATTATCACCATGCCACTGTGAATGGAACAACACCTCTGTGTGCTATGAAAGACTTGTAATATTCATTGTGGGATGGAAGTGGTGTTCTTGTGGTATCGAAATCCCAGCAAGGCTCTTTCACATTTGACTGCCAAACATACTTGCCTGTTTGTGGATCATCTGTATTTCTTAGAAAACTTGAGCAAAGAGTGAGCTCAAGTTTTAATACCACCTTTAGACTTGTGGGGACAGGGTGGAAAAGGCCTTATGGAGCAAAACTTTGTGTCAGGAAAGGCTGTGGCGATAATTATGAACTCATATGGAATTCTCTGACAGTAATTTTCCAGGAAAATAATTGTTGTGTTCAACACTCCTTTTCTTCAGCTGAGACTTCAGGATTCCTGTCCAAGCTGTACTTAGTGTCTGTACCTCAGGTCACCCCCTTTAGGCTTCCCAGAACCAGCTGGGGGAAAGAAGCAGCATCAGACACTACATGCAGAGGAGTTTGTGACTAGCTCAGAGCCAGGCAGCATTAGGGCCCCTGCTGAATTTTTTTATTTGCATAGCATAGCTCTCGCAAATCCCCCCTACAAACATTTCCAGAGTCCTGCCATTTTCCAGCACTCTATCCTCTTCTAGTGTCACTACAAAGATAGCTGTCACCCTTCTCACACAGAGAAAAAGAATCTGGAAGTGATGCTAGCAATTCAAACTCTCTGATAAATTGTAAGGAAGAATGAGTTCAGAAAACATTCATTGTCCCTATTAAAATATTTTATTTTCAGGATCAGAAGAAATCAAATGGTGTAAAACATTTGATACACATCTATCTATTTTGAAAGTAATTTTCAAAGGAATTCGTCTCCTATGGCCCAAAGCTACTATGTACAATTAAAAATAGTCTTCTCCATCTTTGATTTAAGGGATGTTTGTGTGAGCTACAGTTTTAAAACCAGAGGGAAAAATAGCATCACTCAACCAGAGTAAAGAAAAGGGGCCACCTTATCGGCAACAGAGTGATTTTGACTGTACTGACAATGACATGAGTAATCCATCATGTCATCGGCCCAGTGACGGATGTACCCTGCACCTCATCTCTGTATGTGTGCAGGGAGGACTATGTAGCAAGCCAGGAGGCAAGTAACACTTAACCCCTGCAAGCTTCATGTCCCTGCTGTGCTTCAGACAACCTCTGTCATGTATGAAAAGCCTAAAGAATGACAGTAAATCTATACAGACCAGCACAATCTACCATCGTGACAACTACACACCACCATAGCCTTATAACACTATTAAACTGTATCATCACAGGCTTGTAAGACAAGGCCTGCATTATGTGCTTTGTTGAGCCACTTAAAAGGTCTTTGGAAATGCACTGAATATACCTTTTGTCTTCATTCAGTCAACAAAAGGATATACTTCATAAATACTAATTCCATATAGAAGGATGATTAATTATTTTGGCCCAGCAGAAATAGCACCTTATTCCAGAAATTCACTTTAGGAGTAGACAATATTAAAAGGGAGTAACAAAAGTTAAATCTTCTTAAAAATGTTGTCTAATTTTTTTTTTAATTGAAAATAGTTTTAACAGAAAATCATGTCAGTTTTCTGCTCAAAGGTGTGACCTACTTCCTTCAAATTTTTGGTTTGCATGGTCAATTTTGAACAAAATATTTGCATTAGAAATTTTAACATCCACTGTTTATTCAGCTCTGAAATGTAACAAATATTTATACATTCCACCAGCACAATTTCTGTTCTATAGAGTTTTCATTGTTAAGATGTAACATTGAAATGTCCCAGGACGGTAACTTTATAGGTTAATAAAAAGGTGCTAAACCATAATTCTTTGTATTGTATATATATATA
>VZRM01003628.1:0-49755 GCA_013397955.1 Grantiella picta | reverse complement strand
TATATATATATTCTGGAAGTGTAACATGCCATTAAAATACTATCCAAAATTTGCACTCAGATCAGGAAAGAGAATACTGGATAACTCCTTTAAAAACAGATTCAGTGGCTATATTTCCTGAGTCTTCAAAAACGGTCTTTTATCTCCCTTTTTCTTTTTCTGTTAATATAACAAGCTTCTCCTGGGCTAAAAAAAAAAAAACCCTCCAAAAAAACCCCCCCAAAAAACTGGTTGAATAGTAACATCGTTTGTTCATGTATATGCAAAAAAAGATCTTTTCACACCTTGATGAAATTAACATAAATTTAAATACTAATGAATTGGTAGAGACCAGTGAGGAATACCAAGGACCACATTCAAACTGAGTTATATCCCTACAAAACAGATCTATTTTCTAGGGACATGTGACATGAGTATTATATACCTTTATTGCACAATCTGCATAATTCACAGTCCAAAACAATTTGCAGCTGGATAAAGGAAATCGACTCTTTACTAGTGGAACACCACATCTAAAGGATATTATTTTCCTTCTTGGCTGAAATTACCGCGTACTGTTGGAAGCCAAAAATCCATAGTCAGAAAATACAAGGAAATATGTGTTTGGAGCTATTCAGCATTTTGTCACTGGGGAAAGCACAAACATACACAAGGCAGAGGGGAAGTGGAACGTAAGATGAAGAACCACCCTGCATCTTTCAGTAATTCCAAGAAGATGCCAAGAGAAGGACAACAGATATCAAGAGTAGTTTGTCTTCTCTGTTCCCTTCTGGCCCCAGACAATGTATGCATGAAGCAGCACCCCCGGAGCCAGTGCAAAACAAATACAAAGTGCGCACATCTAAACAATTGTCATGCCCAAGACTGTGGAATTTCCACACTCTTAGTCCTTTTCAACTCATCTGCTTATTGTGTGCATGGTTTACTCTACTTGGTTAGGTTGAGGTCAGTCACAGCCTTCAAAGCCAAAGTTTGTCTATATTTGCCCTTCTTTCCTGAATGGATCAAATCACACTCTGTTTTTTTGTTGTTTTTGTTGTTTGATTACTTTCTTCTTCAGACAACCATTCCTTTATCTTCTTATTTTCCTAGGTCTTGAGAAGAGTGGAGACCTGATGGCAGGATGCTCCACATCTACCAAAATCAGTTGACAGATTTCAGTAAGTATGAAGTTAATGGTGTGCTTACCTTTGGCTGAGGGGTAACAAAGCTCTTGACTTTTATGGCTGCAGAAGCAGCAGCTGGTTCCGCACTACCTTCCTTCCCCAATATTTTTTTCCAGTTCTGAAAATACAGCAATGTTTCATACACATGATCTGAAATTAATTAGTCCAAGAGTAAAATAAGATCAGAAATGGAGTCCTCCTATGCTACTCAAAACAACATGACAGTACGTTAAATCACTGTTTATAATAACATAAGAGTCTTGAGCAAAGCTATAAATTTCTATTCAAATCAGGTATATTCTTGGTAGGGAAAGACTAGCCTTTTAAAAATATTTTTATTGCTGAAATTAAGAGTTTTCTCAACTTTTTAAATGTTTACATATTATTTTCTTCTAGTGAGAACCCAGAGAGATAAAATAGAAGCAACATTATTTTAAAAAGTATAGAATTTTCCCTTTCAACATATATTCATTATGTAGGAAAAATTTGAAATACTGCTCTAAGTCTGTCATCCATGGATGTCTCCCTCGCTGGCTGAAAAGAGCATTTTCATTTCTTTATCCCCAGTAAAAAACATATGAATGTGCTACTCTTTCAAAAACTTTTTTCTGACATCTTGTGCAAGTCACTATACGCAGTCATGTAATCTTCAGAATAAAACATCCTAAATGTATTTTCTTTGCTATTATGGTATTGCCATTTACAACAGGGCACAATAGATCTACTAAGAGTATGTATTGGTCCAACAGGTGAGTTTGTGTGAAATATGTATGGCTTGCTGTACAAAGGAATTTATCCCCCATAAATTACAAATTACTACTTAATTCAGTTATTTTTGCTCAGGAGTCAATCCTTTGTTCCATGTGTCAGGGTGCAGCACAGGCCAGGGAGTCGTGGGCAGCCAGGGCAGTCACCCCCATGGGGACAAGGATGGTGCAGCCAATATATCTTTCTGAAGAGGTTCATTTTAGTGAGCAGAGCTGATGGATTTGCCTAGGAAAACCAAATGCCAAGCAAAACATTCAACTTTACTTTTTCAACTGGTTGAAGCGTCTGTGATCAGTAACGTTCGCACAAGACCACTTCATGATTTACTTAAAACAAACAAACAAAAAGTACAACCTTTTCTACTTAAAACAGAATATCCAAATTTGTGCCAACTCCTTGTATACACTGATAGCAATGCTGTTGTGGAAAATTTAAAATGGAAACAAGATACAGTAATAAATGTTGAACAGTACATCACAGACTTAAAACTCCCGTAGAAATCAGTTGGGCTGCTTGAGGTCCAATGTTTCCTAATGTGATTGAGGCTATGTCATTTACCTATATGCTTTATAACATGTGAACTACATGTAAACAGTAGCCTATTTTACACATGCGGACTACAGCCATTTGAAATTTGTATTTCAAAATTCTCAAAAAGGTATATACTAGAGCCCGTATGCTTGAAAACAAGGTCCTGGAGATGGGTTCTGCGTATGTCATTTTTGAGTGTCTCAGCATCAGAATGGCTTACCAAGTGTACTCAGTCATTACTGTTTGAGTTCACCAGAAAACACCAGGATTGCAAGACTTTGAAAATCAGCCCACAGCTTTCTCACCCTGAAGGACAATTCAGCTGCCATAGGTAAATCCTAATCCCCCAAAAACTTGATAAGTAGGCAGTTTGAGACGCAATCTCAATTGCATCTCAAGACGAGATCTGGTAATCTCTGAAGTTCTAGTCTCAGCCAGAAAAAATATACAGAAGCTTCAAGATTCCTCTAAAGTATATAACAAATGTGAAAGCATATATACAAGTCAAAAAGAAGGAGTTATTGCCTACATTTTTACAGCTGTGCTATTATATTTTAAAAATTGCCCTAGTTTGGGTGCTCTTGGGATTCCAGTCAGCCTTGGCATGGCTGGTAGGTAAAAGGCAGAATTTAAACCTCATAAATTGTAGCTGCAAGTAAGGAAATTACTCATACTTATTGATTTCAGTAAGTTCCATAAACAATATAGACTAAAAAAATTTATCCTTAGCAGGAAATTTACCAGCGTGTCAATTTAAAGGTCTGACAAGCCACCCTCCTCCTAAAGGTAAATTTTGTGGTCCCAGAAGCCATTTCTGGGGGCAGCAAAACCACCACAGCAGCTCTGCTGAAGAGCCCAATACACAAAAGATATTTCAGAACAGGTGACATGCAACAGCAGACATTGTGTTCTAGCTTTAGTTACGTGGACTTAAGTATCTGTCCTCAGCTTGTGCTCAGTTGCTCACCATTCCTCCCCTCCTTAGGAGAAATGCCCTCACAGATTTGCAGGCATAAGACCACTAATAGTTACTCCCTAACTTGTTATCTGGATGATAATATTTAGTCTTCCCAATCACACCTTCAGTATTCTATGTTTTATCTGTCCAGTGTCATTACGTGGAATTGACAGAAAGATTTATTAGAAAACAGAGGAAAAAAGCTGCAAAATTTTGATATGGCTTAACTAAAAATGAAGTACAGGATTTGGAGGTGAAAGAAATTGCACCTTTGCCTATCCTTAGAGGGGTCAGGCTCTGAGGGTGTATTATCACACGTATTATCACTACTCCCTCCGTGTATTCAGTGCTATGGACAACTCAAAATGTCCTACTTTTTTTATCTGTTGAAGACAGGACAGACATAACCTTTCTACACGTTCTCAACCCCCCAAATCTGAGTTCTTTTAGATTTAATATCATGTAAAGAAATGGCATCATATTTTACTGAGAAACCAAGGCACTGTGACTTACTCAGACTGGCTGACATGTTTTTCTTTTGCTTAGCAATTGGATTTATTTTTTGTCCCATATAAGAGAATGCAGAAGAAGAAAAGAGTTTAGTTAGACTACATAATCATAAGTAAAGATTTGGGGATTTAGTTTGCAGTTTCTGATTTAGTTTTTAACATTTTGTAGCAAAGGAATGGTTTTCAATTGCCTATGGGATAATTTTAAATAGGATTACAATGAATTTTTTCTGCAGTTTTTGGTACACAATTGCACTTACTAAAAGAAAAGGAAGAGAAATTCTACATGATCTTGGATTTGGATGCAAAAAAACCTACATGACTCAGTACTTCTTCTGCAGGATGACATATACAATATAACAAAAATTTTCAAACTCCAGAATGCCAAGAAGCCCTGTAAATACTTGCAGGCTGGAGGAATATATAGGCAACTTGACCACAGACCTTTTTGTACTGGTTCAAAGGACTGAAGTGTGGTTCTAATTGCTCATTTTGGAAAAGCATTGTATTGCTTTTCTTGTCAAGAAAACAAGAAAAATGAAGGATTCAGTGCCTCAGAATAAGAAAACCAGAGCTGTTGAGAGAATATAGTGACAAAATGTTCTATAGACTAGAAATGGAACATTTTAAATGTGCTTCATTCCCTGTATAACAAATGGTGAGAGCAGAGGTGGCTAGGAGAGATTGATGTGTATGTGCACACTCTTGAGTTACTCTAGAATAGAGGGAATCAATGCAACACACATTGATTCAAGAGATTAGCAGTTAAAAGGCAGTTTCACATCAGAGAGGTCTGAAGTTGTCACTGCTACTGTATCACCTCTTTAACATCCCAAAACAACTATTTCTGCTGGTAGTACTGACATCTTAAAACCAACATACATAGATACTCTACATTTAATAAAACCAGAGTGTCTGAAAGAGCTACTGAAATAAAATTCTGAATTAAATTTTGAGTAATACGACTTTCAAAAGACAATTCATTGACAATGTATTTGAAGAACTAATGTATGTTCTATAGATAAGTTGGTAGGGAAACCTTCAGAAATGTTTTCCTTTCCAGTGATAAAATAGAGCCATCTACTCTCATGCAATTTTTACAGACTCTGCAAAATTTCTCTTACAATCTCTTCACTATATTAATTTTTGATTCCTGTGGTTAAGGTTTGTAAGGCCTTCAACCATTTCCTTCCCTCTTCTATCCTTCAGACAGGAGAAAAAAGAGAATTAGATCAGTGTTTCTCTTAAAGTTTTCCCTTGGAGAATTGGGCTCCTACAAAGGCATTTGCCATGGATTTGACTAAAGGTTAACCCTGTGTTTGACGAATCCGTAGTGGATCAGAGATCATATATTCAGGTGGTCAGATGAGTGAGTCTGCATCATAAACCAGAATTTTTTTGAATGTTGTAGGTAATATGTATCAATTTTTATAATACCAACATGATAGATTTGTTATTTGGTAATATACATGAGACAAAGGCCAGCTGAATGACCAGAAAGTTGGAGAGTGAGGAAGAGTTACTAGAAAAGGTCAGTCCATTACTCATTATCACTGTGGTCTTCCTCCAAAGACCTCTCACATACCCAGACCATAACATCCGAGTAAGGAGGACTACATCTGAGCGTGTTATAGGCTACCTATTTACAGAAAATGGTGGATAACAATTACAAGTTCACTTTACTGAAGAATTATTTTCTTTCTTTTTTTTTTCCTTTTTCTAGCTCCCTGACTGTAAATTGCCACTGTAATTTATTTCTTAGCAGTTAGAGTTTAATAAAAGATAGGGCTCATCATTTATTTCTAGTACAATTATCCCCTCCATAATAAAAGAAAATCTGATGCTCCTTTCAAAATCACATCAAAATCACAAGGGTTCCACTGGTCAGTGACTAATGTTAACATTACTATTTTTTTTTTCTTTCAGTGCCTATTTTCACATTAAGGTGAGGCATACAATTGTTTAAATGGGGAAACTGATTTATCATTCAAAAAGTAATTCTTCATAGGGGCACACTAGGTGATAAAAATCAATGACAAGTATAGTAAATTGCCTGGGAGGGTTCAAAACAGATTCAAGATAAAGGAGAGGGAGAGAGAAAGAGGGAGAGAGAGATTAAGTCAAGACAGCATCTAATGCTTTTGCCAAACACTTCAGCCTCACCCTATTTGACGTTGATCTAATAGTCAACCATTTAATTTCCAGGCCGCAGTGCCAATCTTTTGTCACCTCTGTTGCCCCATATCAAACTTTCAGGAAACAAAACCCCTGAAAGCAGACAATCAATAATGAGATCAGCAGATTTTATCTTAAGGGAAACAGGACTTGCCTGCTTTGTTTGTGGAAGGTTGTTTCTTTGAATGCTTCAGCCAGGGCGGCTTGTCAGTAAGTGACTGTGATGTGCACAGCATGATTGAACGAGACTAGATAAAGTCACCAGAAAATGTGGAAGTGGAAAGCAAAACACATAAACTAAAGAGTGAAAATGTGCCACACCATGTGTGGCCACAAAGTTCTTATCATACATACTCTCCTAGCATGTCATCCCATATTATTATTGGTGCATTTTAGATGTCTTGTAGTTGGTCATATACTAAATACATTTTTACGTTAGGATCAGAAGATATTATGGGATTCCTAGGTTTCAAGATATGGAGGACTATGCATTTCTCCATAGTAGCAACTTCTTACTGCTTTGAACTACTGTATTGTTTAATAGGCATGTTGTGGAGTAAGAAGTTTATTTTATTGTTGGCTTGTTGTTCCCGTTGTTTCTCAAATTTTTTTGAACAAAATGATAGAGACTCAAGGAACACAGTAGAAGATGCATTTGAGAATTTTTAACAAGATTTTGTGTATAGGACCCCAATCTAGGAAATCTGTTTCATGGATCTGTTAAGTTGATATTTCAGTAAAAAAAACTTATGTAGTGCCAGCGTGCACTGTCACACCATATTTTGCATGGGCCCACCCTCACTGAAATTAACTAACACCACTTCCACTCCCCCTTCCTCTCAGCAAACTGGTATTTGGAAAAAAAATAAGAATACACAAATTTTAAAATAAAAAGTGGTTTCTGACAAACCTAACTGCAACCAACACTAACTTCAGTGTAGAAAAGTAATGACTCTGCATATTACTTTTTCTGGCTTTTTTCTTTATCTTTAAATGTGCCAGCTTGGTCACAAGATTTCCCTTCATAAGGCTGAGTAGGATAAATCTTCACTTTACACCCCCCATTTTCATTTTTATTTAAATTATAGCCGATATGAAAGCCATCATTAGTTAAAATTAAGTAAATGTCCAAAACGTATTCAAATGAATACTGACTCCTTTAAAGAGGGGGCCAAGTTCTTCTTTTTAACCACAATGAGGTGCTAGTCAGTTATTTCACTTTGTTTTTGTGCAATGGCAGTGGAGACTTGAATGAGAATGGTGAAACATCCAGCATGTGTTCCGTGCTTGTTTTTTAAGTTGCTACTGGTAAAATAATGTGGCAGAAATAACACCATTGCTTTCCTTATAATAAACACAGGATAGTTTTAGTTATTGAATTTGTTCAAGGAACTCAACTGAATGCAGTCTACAGGGTTGGGGAGAGAAAAATTGCTGTTACTAAAACTTTAAAAATGTAACACAGTAGCATCATTAATACGTTCAAAACCAATGCTAAAATGTAGGGTAGTTTAACTAGAAAACCTCCTCTTCTTCAGTCAAAAAGACACAGTAGAGAGGAATTATACTGGTTAAAAGGAAATTAATGTATCTAACAAATAGTTACGCTGCAGATGCCTACACTTAATTTCCTATGCTCTTAATTTCTGCTTCTCTTCCTTATGATTTTCACTTCCAAGAAATTGAGCAGTTTGTTCCAGATCTTTAAAAATGTCTATTTCTAAGGAGAATGTTGTTACTCTGAGCTGAATGATGATTTAAAGAGGAATTCGTGCCCAGGGCATTGACCTTGGTGGCCTTTTCCTACATTACAATTCCAAAGGAAATCACAAAAGAAGATGGGCTTACTGTAGTTAATGAGATTCCTCACCAAAAACACTAATCTGGGTTAAAACTAAAAGAATGCTGATAAGGATATTACAGCTCATACTGAGAACAAGAAAGGTGCACTGCTAAGATCAATTGTGGATGTTAGGAGGTAGTCTTCAATAGTGGGGTTTTAAAAAAAAATCTATCAAAATGGATGTTTGAGAAAAAGCCTTTTAAATGAGGAGCTGCTAAAATAGAATAAAACATATAATTTCTACATTTTTTTTCTAATATTGTACCAGGTACAAATCAACCAATATTAGCAGAAGTTTAACATCACTTTAAAAGAAAGAGATTGACCTACTGAGAAAGTACATGAGTAAATGTGTAGCAATACACTGATTATTACTGTTTCCCCTCAGGCAAATACCTCTCTCTTAAGCATGTGCTTCACTGGAACATTTTGTTTTATTACCTTGTGAGATAAGTGGGGAAAAAAGCCTTTAGTACCTGGGGAATTAAAAAATTCAGACTTGTCATATCAGTGTCTGTTCTCAATTTCATGCAGGGCGCATAATTATAACCGTGTTTAAATTGAGCCCAGAAGAAAGATGGGTTCAAGTGCAAATTAATTTCAGATTATCACAACAAAGGCAATCAAATCTCAACAAGCTTGCCAGCAAAATACTTTGCAAAGGTCCCCAGGTCCCTTCCCACCCCCAACTTACAACAAAGACCTTTCAGCTCAAATTAAGCTAATGATCTAATACAGCATTTCTGCTTACCTTTTTGGGTTTTATTATTTACTCAGATGTGTGCATTAAGTTAGTGAAAAATGGGGGCAAAAGAGGAAGAAAAGGTGGCACAGAAAGGTCAGTGTTTAGTATCAGTAAAGTGACAAAATAAACAGTCAACAACCCTGACAAGGTCTGCATGTCGTCAAATTGTCTTATTCTGTGGAAACTATCAGAGTGAATTGACAGTGCTGAAAGAACTTGAAATTTATCTGAACCCCTTCTCATATAGACAGAATCCAAAACCAAATAGCACGGCTCACCTCCTCCACCTATCTATCAGCACAGCTTTTATATAAATCCAACATCTTACTCTATCCTATGGGAACCTGCTGGGGAATGAAGGGAATCAAGTGCTGAAAAAATTCAAGTCAAGCCTCATTACCTCCTCATTACCTTTGCAAAAGTGGAGTGAGAGAAAATTTTATCTAGGGAACAGAAGCTTGGGAATCTCATTCAGAGTTCTGTCTGGTTATTGCACAGCCAACCATGGAGCTCTGCCTCTGTGGGATTAAAGTTTTCTTCCCATTTCTCTATAGTAATGATCCACTCATTAAGGTTTTTAAGGTAAATTACCATCACTTATCATTATGCCAGTCACTAAGTAAGCTGCATTAAACAAGGAATGTCAGTCGTACCCTTTGCTTTTCTTTCTTTCCAGTTATCATGAGGAGATAAAGAAAATACATTTCGCAGTTGATTTTATAATTCTATATTAATTATATTTTCCCACTTGTATTTGTTAGACCCTTAGAGCACACATATTAGATAGAAATATAAATTACTTTGTAAAAAAAATGTATACATGCAAGTATGCAATTCTGTCTTCCCGAAAAAAAAACCTTGAAAACATGATTTTTTTTAGCAGTTTATTTTCATATTCACTTTGCTTCTATCTGAGGATTTTATGTACTGCCTCACTGTAGCATGTAAGAACTATTCATCTTGCTACATTTAAGTTTGGTTGTTATAATGTGCTTTTTAATTATTCAACTAACCCTTTTTGTTTTAAATCACTTCTTTTGTCAGTTTATCCTTTATTATGCAAATTGTTGTTGCAAAATAAAAATGCCCCACATACACCCTATTTTGAGCTTTTTGTAATGCTCAGTTCCTTTCTTCCTTGTTCTTTTCCATAAAAGTCTTGAAGCTTCTTGTTTATTTTTCTTCTTCTATACTCAACATTTCCAGGCAAATTTATATGGGCATTTTTTAATTTGAAAATAAATTTTTTGGTCTTTGAGATCACATATTTCCTTTGGGAAATTTCTGATTATTTTGCTGTGACTTCTCAAACAAATTCATTAGAAGTTCATTTCAAAAATAAACACATAGAAACTAACTATGTAGCAATTACATTATTTTGCTAACAGAAAAGTGAACTGCAAGAAATGTATCCCCTCCAAGCACCCAAGCACTCATTTGCTTTTCCTATTTGACTGGAGGGACCCTTAAATTAGCCCAATGTGTATTTGTCCCCATCATGTGACACTGGGTGGTAGCCACCAGTCCACTGTAGATGGCAGAGAAGACCACAGATCTCACCTTCCCAAAACAGCCACACTTCCAATGTGCAATGAAGAGGAAAGTCAATAATACTTCAGAACCTACATTGGAAATACTGCGGCACATCCTTTCGCAAGAAATATGTACTGAGGGAAAAAAAGGGATGTGAGCAGATAAAGGGTGGGAATGGCAAAGGCAATCAGAATAGACTATAGAAGGGAACTAGGAAGCAGAATATAAGAGCTGGGAACTCTCATGGCTCCAATCAAATGGCAGGCAATATCAGATTGCATACATGTAAAAATAAATTCCTAACAAAGGCAAGCTGCCTTCAAAACTATAAAAGGCTGCCTTAGTTTCTCTGTTGCCAGTTGCTTTTCTAGACTTCCCCCTCTCCTTCTACATGTTTTTTGCTGTCTTTCTACAGATCAATTTCCTTTCCTAGCACTTAGAGATCCCACACGCAATAAAATGAAGTGATTTTCCAATAGGGTTCGTACTTTTGCAACTTTACCATTTGTGTAAAGCATGTTCCCCATTAACTCTGCAGCAATTATGGATTGGAAGACCACATGTTCCTGTGACATAAAGAAGTGAAAGTGATTATTTTGCACGTAGTGATATTTTGTGGCGCCATGAACCTCTGTTGTCATATTTTTGAAAGTACCTTTTAACCCTTCTGGCAGAGAAAATCTTGAAAATAGGTCTTTAGTGTCTCCAAGGCCTCTGAAACCAAAAAGAAAATAGAATCAAAGTTACATTATCTTTTAAAATACTCTGATAAAGAACCACTCATGTGAGGCCCGTCTGGCACCATTTGAATATGACAAAATGGATTCTAAAATGATTAGTTTTACCTTCTTTTGCTACCTTTTAAAATTTAGCTTTCCTTAAGCACCAGATATTAATGAGTTAAATTAATGTGCCAGTCATGAATGTGAAGTTACTGGCCATAAAAACTCTGATGTTGAAAAGATTTCAAAATATGCTCATCAGTTCAGCTGTTCTTTTTGCATGTGGAAAAACAATGTCCTTCTAGGACTAAGACTGGTTAGGATGCAGTCAGAATTATTTTTAAGAAGGAAATAGTATTGTTGCAGGCTGGGGAAATATAAACAGCTTCATGCATAAAATATCAGTGAAGTTACCTAGTTTGGAGAATGCAGGAGAAAATTTAAAAAACCCAACCACTTTAGACTAGGTTCTAAATGCAATTCATATAACCTATTTATCTTGGGCTTTATGATAGTTAAAAATATAATAGTGGCCCACATAATTATTTGGGCTCAGTTGTATGTACTTCAACATCATGATGGTGATGTTTTCAATATCGAGTATAAATTTTTTTTAATGTTTTTAAATCCTTAAGAATTAAGAGCCAAATATTAGCTAACACCCATTGACATCCAAGAGCAATTAATCAAAAGACTGCAAGATATAGTCATATGACATGAAGAAAAAGCAGTAAAATAAAATCACTTGAAGAGAAAATATACTTTTTCCTTTAACATCTAGAATAACCATTCTTAATACTTGCTGCTGCAAACACTGAACAGGCATTCTCACATGCAGCACAAATATATAGACCTCTTGTCTATGAAAAGTGCTTATTCGGTTCTAGGTTGATAGTGGAAATACCTTCAATGCATTTTGGTTTCAAAACTGGTAATTTTTATACACAAGTACATACATTTTATATTGCTACTGATTATAACCTCAGTACTGCGAGACTTTGATGACTATTATAATAACTTTAATGCAGGTTTCCACTTGATGGCAACACCATAACAACTATGATGCGTCTATTTGTCAAATACGTGAAGGATTTGCCCATTCTGTGAATAAATACCAATAGGACTAATATACAAATAAATACAAGTGGGAATGCTATCACTTTAGAGTTACATACATTTCCTCAGACAGAATAATCTACCGAGAAGCAGTAGATTATTGTGTTACACTGAGAGTGTGGGAAAGGCTGCAGAGTCTGTACAACAATTACACTTCGTAAAACATAAACTAAGGTAATATGAATTGCAAACAGCTTCGGCTTGATATGCAGAATATTGTAATAAGCATCCTCCCAAACCTGAGAAATCAGAGGAAGAGCCCCTTACAACTTCAGTCTTTGATCTCAAGATAATTCTGGATCTGTTTTGCCACTAAAATTACTCATTTTTCCTGAGGTAGCAGTGGGAGTGCAGAGCTAAGGCCATGCTCAGTCATTTCACTGCACCTTTAGGTGAATTTTCATCACTTTGAGCAGATGGATACATTGTCCTAAACAACTCATATGTGCAGGTTGGTCCAAAATATGTAATCACCAGAAATACTGAGGACTGCTTTTAACCAATTTTATAATTTTTTTTTTCAAATACATTCACAAGTTTCTTAAAACACACATGAAAGTTATCCGTTTCATGGTTCATAACAAACTAGATGATGGTGAAGGTAAGGTTACAGCTCTCAATTTAAAGGTAATTTTTAATCTCTTATGGAGGCAAAGAAATTCACTTTTAGGAACAATTTTGTTTAATAAACTGGAACACATTGGAAGGTAATTGGTGACTACTACCACTTATCACCTAGAGTGAAATTACTTACTTCTACCAGCAAAATCTGGGCTTCATTCCAGGGCTGTGACTAACCAGGTTAGCCACTAACTGACTTCATCAGGTCCAGTGAGAGGTACCTTGTGGCACTTCTGTGAAGTCGAAGAGAATGAGAGTTCCACATTCTGCTGGAACACCTCAGCAGTACTGACCACAGTCACACACTTCCCGCACACGCCATGCCTCAAAAGCCCCTTGAACCATATGCTGTTGCTGATCTCCTCTGTTGACAAGATACAGTTCAAAAAGTGTCATCATTTGGTGGTCTCCAAAGAAGTGCTGTCACGCTGTGGCCACTGTTCAGAGGCATGCTTTACTTTGTCTTGGTGTCTCTTTTCTCAAGGCTAGATCCCACATCTTCTCTGTCTTTGGACAACGACATACAGATGAGAGTGCCTAGCTGTGCAGCTGAAATACACTCAGCCTCTCTGCTGCCCACCCATTGGCAGGTTTGTGCTGATACAAAGAGGGCAGAAAGAGGTGTTTTACATCCTGCTTATCAGAACAGGTTGCACTGGAGTGACAGAACGTCTCAGAAGAATGCCCAGCTGAAGAGCCCCACCGCCACTGCAGCTGTGTCCTTGAGCCAAGGGCCTGGGGAGAGGCAGAATTTTTGTCATGCAGCTTTTGGTCAGTCGGTGTAGGTAGCTCTGTGAATGTTAGGGAGGGAATACCAAACCACATTTCCTAGGGTAATCTAAGAGTTTAGAACAGCCCTACAGTTGAAATATATCTCTCATATAGATCATGGAAACTGACCAGTGTATTTTTCTCAGGAGTCCAGTCAGTCTTCTCTCATCTCTTTCCCCAGCACCACAAGGCCTCACACCTTTAGAAATGCTTAAAATGAAAACAAACTCTCTTCTACATGCACTTTCTAACAGCATTAAAATAAATCATCATCCATAAAGCCAAACAATACCACAAATCTGTTTCCAGACATGAGTTGGTTTCAGTAGTGCTTACCAGCAGCCAACACTGAGTTACAGTATTTTCTTTCTATTTAAAGAACTAAATGGGGAGCTTTTTCCAAATCCCAAGTCAACTTTTTAAAGTAGAAAGTAACATACAAGAGCTTGCAAATCTGCTTGTAATCAGGACTCCTGGAACTTACATCTGGTTGACAGATTTAGAGCACCACAAGTGTAGAAAAAGGAAGGGTAGAAGAATAGCAGCAGCAGCAAGAGTGGGAAGGCATAAACAGAACAGCAGCAGCAGAAATTAAAGGAAGCATCTAGAAAACAATGGATAACAACGAATAAAATATGTGTCATGCTAACAAGCAATATTATGGGATATAGATATTGAAAGAAAAGGTAACACACTGTCAAATATGTTCTTCCTGACTGAAATGGTTAAGAAATGCACAATAAATATTTATTGATAAATTTTGATTTTAAGGTAATTGGTAGTATTTTTAAGTCCTTTTGAGTAGTCCATAAAGATAGGGTATTTGTTACTTAAATGCACAGCAATTGGGTAAAAAAGAGCAGATACCTATAGCTACCCAATAAATTAAGATCTTAACTTTGTTAAAGCAAAATATATTTCTTCACAAGGCTGAATACGTATAGATCTCTCACACTTATCCCTTTAATAAGCATAAGACTATGAAGTCATTAGTTTACAGCGTTTCACTTTGAACACACAGAAGTCTTGCAAAGCCTTGGGGAGTTTTGTGAAGCCAAGCTTTGTCAATCCTAATCCATTTCAGTTCAGGAATTCTCAGGTTCCTACCATGAGCAATTACTATTGTTAATTTTGTTGAAAGCAACATTGACAGCTTTTGACAACAGCACAGTAGTATAACTTTAGCCTAAAGCTGCATATAGTTGTATTTTACCATCATAAAAATAGTTCTCCAAATTTGGTAAATACTTTATTGAAAATTAAAAGATAGATGAGTTGTATGATTTACAAAGTGCTACTTCAACAAAATGCACCAATACATTCAGATATATGCATAGAGACACAGAGACGTTTCTAAAATTTGATTAATATTTCTCCATCTCTCTCTCCAGCTGTTGGGTTTTTTGAATGACAGGACTTCAGAATTATCAATCGCTTTAGAAACATTTCTGAATATCAAATGGTGTTCAGAACTCAACCACCCTACATATTCTGTGGCAGGCATATATTGCTTGTCACCAAATGAATGCTGCTCTGGAAGAGTCAGAAAGGCTGAACCAACCAGACACCCTTTATTGAAGGAGTGGTTTTGAAACATTTCACTATTACTCTCTGTAGTGATAAGTTTGCTTGGTTTTGGCAACATAATCTTTGGTTTTGGATAACTTGATCTTTTACAGAGGAACTAACAGATCAGGGAAATTTCCAGCTTAGATGCAGAACTTTGTACTGAAGGAAAGTTCATCTGGTTCTTTTATAGGGGTAAAAGGGCCAAAGAAAGCCATCACAAAAAACTCTACCCAAGGCAGAAAAACAGTTAAGAAAAAGATTTCTTCCATTTTCCTTTCACATCAGAGACATGCTAGATTGTAAACAAGCAAAAGAGAACAGAACACAAATTTAAGCAAAGTAAATGTAAAAACAACATAATGGACCAAACAAAAGTTTGAGGAGTAATTTTCAGCAAGTACAAGACTTTCATAAAGCTTTTTCATGCACATCAGAGTTGAGAAAGGTTCCAAGGAAAAGGAAAAGGAAAGGAAAGGAAAGGAAAGGATCCAAGGAAAGGAAAGGAAAGGAAAGGATCCAAGGAAAGGAAAGGAAAGGAAAGGATCCAAGGAAAGGAAAGGAAAGGAAAGGATCCAAGGAAAGGAAAGGAAAGGAAAGGATCCAAGGAAAGGAAAGGAAAGGAAAGGATCCAAGGAAAGGAAAGGAAAGGAAAGGATCCAAGGAAAGGAAAGGAAAGGAAAGGATCCAAGGAAAGGAAAGGAAAGGAAAGGATCCAAGGAAAGGAAAGGAAAGGAAAGGATCCAAGGAAAGGAAAGGAAAGGAAAGGATCCAAGGAAAGGAAAGGAAAGGAAAGGATCCAAGGAAAGGAAAGGAAAGGAAAGGATCCAAGGAAAGGAAAGGAAAGGAAAGGATCCAAGGAAAGGAAAGGAAAGGAAAGGATCCAAGGAAAGGAAAGGAAAGGAAAGGATCCAAGGAAAGGAAAGGAAAGGAAAGATAAAAGAAATATTTTATTAGTGATTGACATAAAAAAGTGGATAAATTCCTAAGCCACTATTCCTCTGAATGAGGGGTCTTCTGAAAGTCTGCTTTATAATGAAATGTGTCTGAACTAGCTAATCAGAAAAAAATATAAAATTAACAGTGCTGTCATCAACAAGACATAATACCTACCCAAGAATCTTAAGCTGATGGAAGAATGAACTATCTGAATTGTTATGGACAATCTTTGTTTGAAATAATTTGTTAACTAAGCAATGGTGAAAACAGGTTTTTTAAAAGGCTGCTTATGCATACTGAAGGAACTACAGACTGGGAACTCCAACATCTATATTGTGCAATTCAGCAGGAACTATTGTAAAGAATATAATGAGTGGACATACCAATAAATTACACGTAGTAGGAAGGAGCTAGAACTACTTCTATAAAAAGAAATAATGCCTAACAAATCAATAGAAGTTCTTTAAATGATACACAAGAGAATGAATAAGATTCACCCTGATAATACAGATTATTTGGATTTCCAGAAAGCATTTGACAAGATCCCTTACCAAGAGCCCTTAAAGAAACTGAGAAGTCAGAAGATTAAAAAGAAGATTCTTGCATGTATAAATAATTAGTTAAAATATTGGAAACAGAGATTAAGAGTGTCTTCTCAGTGTAGAAGGAGGATCCCTGTGGAGCTCTGCAGTCATGTTTTTGGGCCTTGTACTGCTCAGTGTATTTCTAAATAACCAGAAAGAAGAGAGGGTGAGTATAAAGTGTCAACAGTTCCTTATGATTTTAAGCTATTTAAGGCAGCAGAAAAAAGATCTCACTGTGAAGAAGTGCAGATAATGCTACTGGAATTCAGATACTGCAGTCACTTCTTACTCTTAACCTGGCACTGTATCATACCTTCAGGCATGGGGCAATTAAATGTTAGATGAAATTCATTGAAGGTAAGTACATAGGTAAAAAGATGGAAATGGAAAAGCGGCAGCCCTTATTTCAGATATAGTCTTACAGACTCTAAGCAAGCCTTTACCATTTAGGAGCTAGGCCTTCAGTTACAGCAATGAAGAGACTCTTTTGAATCTTTAATGCTGACCCCAAGTTAGTCCTGAGGAAATTTCAGAAAAGTGGGAAAAATCTTGTGTGGCAACCTTTCAAAAGGGCAAAAAGGATGAATAAGTAAAAGCTAGTTATCCTGGTTATCTGGGAATTATGAGAGGATAGTAACACTCCATAATTTCACCTGAAACAGCTCATGTAAAATTAAACAAATATGATTTGTTGAGAGTGGTGAATATAATTCATAAAGGTAAATGTTGTAATATACTTAAACGTCCATAAAATTCACAGTGTTTTATGAATAAATGATAAAAAAGTGAGCATAAAAACCCATGACATACTATATAATTATACTTGATTATGTGAGAGTTCAGAAATTACTGCAGACAAGGAATAGTCTTCATTGGGTTCAGAATTTGTCCTATTCTTGCAATGGGATGGTGACCCATGCAGAACAGGTTTGAAAGCCCAGATCAGTAAATCAGTATTCTTCCAACAAGAGCATAGCTCATATGATGAATGCATTTTAACCATAGATCAAACAACTAAGTTTGTGGTGGAGCTGCTGACTAAAAGAACACCTCAAAAAGAGCTTGTAGATGAAAAAAGGAAAGCAAGTTGTGGATTAAAGGTATCACAGTATCCCAGAACTTCCACCTGCTGCTTTCTAAAGCCTAATATAAAAATACAATCAATCTAAGCAACCTTTTGCGAAACCAATACCTACAACTTAAACTGCCTGTATCAGAATTAGGTTCAATGCAATCTACTTGCATTGGAATTATAATTTCAATAACTTGAAATTGCCTCAATCGCTCAGACTAATGTCATATTGAAAATGTTGGCTGTTACTTTCTATCACACGAGTTTTCATCAACACATACTTAATTGTATTTTTTAACTTTTATTTTTCAGTTCTACATGGACCTATAGGCTTGTATCTTTAGAAGCAAGAAAAATTTTGACATATTAGCAATCAACATTTTTGTCCACAGCCAAGGCATTTTGCATTCAGTTTACAAATATCTGCCACAAGGCAAAATAAGGAATGGAAGCAGATATAAAGTTGCATTTTCTCTTTTCTTTCGAGTGTGCTCAAATACCCTTGCTCCAATCTGTCATCCATTTCATCCTGTTTTCATCTTACTCCTTGTTTAACCATGATAGCCTGTGCAACCCAGATCCTGTTCAGTAATATTTTTAACCGAATCTTTCCCTAACTTTTCCTAATCCTGGTTTTACTTTTAGTAATAACCAATCACCTCCCACCCAATTATAATTTGTCTACCCTTATCCCAGTCCTTTCTCCTCACTGGGTGTACCCCACATTTCAAAACCCCACCTCATTACAAGTCTTTTCTTGTTATAACACCTTGGCAAAAGCTCTGATTCACACTCCAGATTACATCTCAAAGGTTTGCCGACCTAATTCTGCTCCTTATCTTTTCCCAGATCTGTATTTTGAAGCCCTACTTTCTCCAGATTTCTGGAGTGGTAGCTGGAGGCCACATGCAAAACAAAACACACAGGACAACTTGACCTTCATTCTGATGTTGGTTCCTGCCTTTCACTTGCCCTGCACAAAGCTGCGAGTAAAATGGAAGTCTCTGACCAGTGATAGGATCCAGGATACGCTCTTGCCTTCTGTGAAAGAGGTCACATGTGGTTCAACTAGCAGTAGACACATGCCTGAGGAGGAAGATCCTTTTGAAATTTTAGCTTTTTAATATGAAGGAAGTTGGCTAAGTGTATCTTTCAAATGTTTATTATTTGGCCAAATTTCAACAGATTTTGAAGGGGCCAACCAAAAAGAAAAAAAAACCCGGCACATTCCTGACACATATTTCAAGTCTCTGTTGGAAAGGAGAGGGTTGCTTCAAAGAAATAATGTATTGCTGAACCACTTTGTTTGAAACTAACATAAAATGTAAAAATAAGAAATCTTAACCCGAGCCTGACACAAAACATGGAGAAATTTCCACCCCAAGGACTGAAGTTGTGCCAAGCTATAAGCAAGGAAATAATAGGAACTTAAAATACAGACTGATAATGAAAATGATTGATAATATTAATTTTAATATTAGTAATGATGTGATGCGACCCTCCTGCCAATAATAACCAACAAGCAGCACTCTCTTTAGCTAAAAGTAAAGGCATATAATTTACCACAACTATATGGACAAGCAGCTACATAATTATGTATCTTTCTCTTACAGCAAAGTGGGTGAGATAAGAAACTAGGTGATGGAGGATTTTGCTTCTCCACAGAAATAGAATTTTCATTGCTTTCACCAGTTGTGCAAATTTGTTTTTGTACAGCCGTATTTTCTTTTAAATCCTAAGCAACCGACATTTGTCCCCTAGGACAATTTTTCAAACACGTATGAAAATATCCCTAGTTGTTGTGTAGAGTGAACAAAATCCATATCCAATATCCATACGCAATTATGTTCCATTAGTCACCCTTCCATCCTATTACTCCTTTACCAAAGACACCTGGCCTTTTATTAACTATTGCACAGATTGAGGATGTCATCCTCGAGCTACTGAGCACCAAGTTTTCACTTGACATTTTGCCAGAAAAATTCTGCTTCTTTAAAGACTGGATGCTGTAAGCTCTATTATCTCCAGTATTTTTGATCAGTGTATTGTCCTAGTTTATCTAAATAAGTGACAGTCCACTTAGCCCCTAAGGACTCTAGCATCTTTAATAAAAGCCTTGTTATTTTTCCCCCTCGTTTCCCAACACCTTACTTGCCAAAGGTCATAAAGGAGTGTTTACCATTCAGCTTCGGAAACATCTCTCAGCAAATTGCATGAATGAAGAATTACAGTCAGGTATTGTCATGCATATAATGCTTCCAGATTGCAGTCTGATGTTCTCTGTATGGATTAGATTAATGTCGGTTATACAATTGTTTTCACTTGGCATAAACTTGGAATTGGAGAGGAAACCAAACTGTAATAAGTCAATATATTATGAGCATAAATTAGTACGAGTAGGGATCTGATCTACATACAATGTAAGTGACATTATATGCACATATGTATCATTTGTACATTTTTCCTCTTCAATCCAGCCTAAGTTCTCCATAAAAATTATTTTAGGATCTGAAATTGAAATATTAATAAAATGTTAAAAAAAACCCCTAGCCATAAAGCTATACATTTCACTTGTCAAATGTTTTCTATTGTTGCCAGTGAAAATTCCTTTTGATTGTCATAGTATGTGCCTAGGTTTTTGGAGTCTTTTATTTAAAGCTTTCTCTTAATGACAATATTTGTTTCATCCAGCTTCCCTATCATCACTTTAATATATTTACCAGTAAAATACCTGCACTGCTTCCTGTTCATAGAGGGTGTAAAATGTCTGTCTTTGCCACTTCAAACCAGAATGTCTCCAGTTATCTCTTTGCATCTTTCCACATCTTTATACAGGAACACATGCAGATCTGTTACATGTATTAAATGCATGTAACAGTAAGCATGCATGCTGGAAACAGATTTTGCATTAACCTACTAATGTAGAAACATCCTTGGTTCATCACAGAACACCAGACTGACTTTAAAATCACGCTGTCCTTTAGTATAACCTTTGTGGCACACTCTACTGGTTGCATTATGCAGTAGCTTTATAAGACAGTAATATTATGCCTGATAGTCCAGTATCCTATCACACCTCAGAGAACACACCAATTAGTTGCATCCTAGATGGTAATCAGCCTGCTCCCCATCATTTTACTGAGAGAGGGTCTAACTGTTCCTTTGTGTGATGCATGAAACTCTGATGTGCTTTTCACTTCTTTTGGTTAGATGAAAAAATGCCACCCAGGGCACCACACAGAATTTTCCTAAATCATGCTCAGTGGCAGGAATGCTATGCTGAGTTGGACAAGATGGTGGGATAATATTCATATTGAGTATCATGGATTGAAATCTCCTTGGCCATAAGAGGTCATATATTTTCAGTTGCAGAAAGTCTTTAATTGCTTCATTTCCTTTGCATGACTTGGAAGGTTATGCTAATGTCCTCAAACTTAACAATTCAGAGGGCACAGTTAAGCCTACAACACTTACAAAGGCCTGAGTATGGGTCACCATCCCTATAAAGGGAGATCATGGGATAAGAATGCCTGGAAGGGACATCACAAAATTTCACGCCAAAAATCCATTCATACTTCAAGGATCTCCAAACACAAATTTCCCCATTCTTCCTGGTCAAATATATATTTCTTCTGGAGTTCTATATTCAAAATCCTCTAGTTTCAAAGCAAGCCTGCCTTTGTAAGTGATGCCCAAATTCTGTCCCCCAAATTCCATTCAGCTCTCCGCAGGTCAGAGCCCCACATGATACCTTTTACTCAACAGTTCTGCTCCCATGGAACACTACTACTTTTCTGAATGCTCCACTCACTACTGATTTCTCACTGACTGATAAACCTTGCATGCAACATCATCTCCTCACTACGTCTCCCCATGACAGCTATGCTAACCAGAAAATTTCTTATGTGTAATTTAGAGACTGGGGGGAAAAAAAGATATGTCAGGAGTAAATACACATAAGAAAGCTCTACCAGATTCACTCTACTGTCAATAAAACTCCCATTTTGGCTTGCTCTTCAAAATATTTTGTTCTGCTCAGGGACATTGTCATCTCTTCTTAGTCTAAAACAGCTTTCAAGCAATGAAACCTTTCAGCTAAAAACTCTTATCTCTCAATCACATGCATGTCTGCATGGTCCAGTTTATTTATGACACTTTGGTATCTTTTTATCAATGTTTTATTTATATATTTATTTCATTATTTAACATGGTTTATTTCAGAGTTTGTATCACCTCAGCTTTAGGAAAAAATGTTTACATAAAAACATTTCAGTTCGGGAATGAAGGTACTAAAATTACTAGAACTATAAAGAAATAACATTTAAAGTCCATAGAAAATTCTAAAATTCAGATATAAATCTTGATATAAAGGATATCTAACTGTATCTGCTAATTATGGTATATGGATATTATATATATATATTCAATACCTTATAAATACAATGGTGACAATTGTGTCATTTCCATGAATATATATTACTTTAGTCAATTATTTTTGCTATTTAATAGTATTCATAGAAAATCAATAAGGCCCTATTAAAAAGTGCTGCTACCTGAAGGATTAGGGACAAGGGAATAAGATTCCATAAATAATTCCAAGTAAGTAGAGAAAGTCTGCTGTAACTCTTGAAGATCCAGTAACTCTCAAGATCTTCCAGATAAACACTAATAGATTTGTTATTGTCATATTTATGTCTAGGTTTTAGATCAGTGGACTAAAGAGATCTACAGGATCTAAAATACAGACATTGTTGAAAGTAATGGTAATTGAAAGAAAACCCCAACATCTTAAATGCTCAATAAAAGCAAGGAATATGGTAAGAATTATTAGGTGAACTTTGGTGGGAGGGTGATATTAGATTGAATTTGTAAACTGGTTTTGCAGATTTGATATTGGTTTGCAACAATTTGCAAATTCACTGAGTTGCAATACTTGGAAAACTATTCTCATAGTAAGGAGTTTTATTTACACTAAGCAGGGATGCCACATTTCATCACAGGATGCTAACAGTCTTACTGCATGTATTTAAGCCACCATTAGACAATTCCACTCATCAGCTTTCAGCATCAGTAACCTAAACTAAGGACCCTATGAGAGAAAACCAATATTTTTGCTATAAACCTTGGCATACATTTGATCTTGAAGGATGCATTGAAGAGCAAATTTTTAACATTAAAAACAATGATAATTATTCTGCCATTCCTAAGTCACTTAACTTCCTGTTGGGTTCCTAATGTCCCCTATTCCCTGAAGAAAGGATAACTCATGATTCCTCACTGTTCATAGTATTCATCTCAAGTCATAAGCATTAATTTAATTTCCTTTATAGTTTTTGGAAATCAATATAACATAGTTATAACATAGCATTTTTTTCCTCTTGGTTTTTTATTGTGACTTTGCTGAGCAGAACTCTGTGAGACCTCAGTGCTGTGTGTGTTTTACCTGAGATTCAGGCTTCCTGTGACTGCAGTATGTAGGTGGAGTCTGAACCTACAAATCTCAGTTATCATCAAGTGAGATGATATCTTATTAGCTTGATTTTAGTGACATTGGGTCTTTCTGATCAAATAGCCTACACGGTCAGGTGCCTCAGAACACGGTGGTTTTTTTCTGTCTCTTAATTTCTATTCAATTGTGGGAAATTATGCATCTATTTTGAAGGTTAATTTTTTCTCCTTAATGGCTCCTGACTGTGTGTTCTTTTTTATGGGTTTGAGATAAATCATGTGACAGCACCTGCCTCCTTGTTCTTCTGTTTCTGCAGACCTCCCATCTTAACTATATCACCTGTGCCTTTGAATGAAGCAATTTTGTGGGGTGCTCCCATGCTCTCCAAAATTAGGACGTCAAACTACTGTCTGCCTGTTTTACTGATGCAATGTAACTCATGCTTCACCAATGGTAATCAGCTCCAAAAGGCAACACTAAACCAAATATGTTTCACCTTTGATTACTCAATATCCTTTAGGTGAGAGAAAGATTCAAGCCTCTGTCCTGGTTTCAGGCAAGGACAGGTTTAATTTTTTTTAAATAGCTGTGAAGGGATGCATTAGGAAGAGCACTGCCAACAGGTTGAGGGAAGTGAACCTGCCCTTCTACTAAGGTGAAGATGTGGGACTATATCTGGAGTGCTGTGTGCAGTTCTGGGCTTCTCAGCACAAGGTAGACATGAAGCTCCTGGAGTGGATCCAGGCAAGAGCTACAAAATTGATCAAGGGACTGGAGTAAGTCAGTTTTTAGGAAAGGCTAAGGGATCTGGGCCTGCTCAACCTTGAGAAGAGACGACTGAAAAGTGACCTCAATGTCTATAAACATCTAAAGGAATGCTGAGAAGATGGATTCAGACTCTTATCAGTAGTGCCAGCCAATAGAACAAGAGGCAATGGGCAGAAATTTATGTACAGGAAGTTCCACCTGAACATGAGGAAGAAATTTTTTACTGCAAGTGACTACTCACTGGAACAGACTGCCCAGACAGGTTGTGGAGTCTCCCTCACTGGAGGTATTCCAGAAGAGTCTGGACACAATCCTGTGCTGTGTGCTTTGGGATGACCCTGCTGGAGCAGGGAGGCTGGAACAAATGACCCACTGTGGTCCCTTCCAAACTGACCCATTCTCTGATTCTGTGAAAATAAATTCAAGGCAGGTTACCTCACAGTTTTAAGGCTCTTGGATATCAATAATATTCTCACCTCACTCTGTTCCACAGGGAGAAGATGAAGACCTGTAGAACATCATTCCAGAAAAGATCATCAAATCACCAACCCTAATGATCATGTGGTCTTTTACTTTTTTTAATATCACAAACCTTATATATTACTCAGTTTCATACAAACCCTAAGGTTTTAATTAGACCAAAATGTTTCAGAATAAGCTCTGTGTTACAGACTGAGAAGTAGAGATCAAGGCATTAGTAATTCCAAAAGATCCTTTGATGTTAGAAAACTGACGAAGTGAGAGCTGCCCTGATGATTCCCAAAAGCTGAATCACATCCTATGTAGCAAAGGAAGTTGAAAACACCTTTACTCTCTGCATAGATATGCACACACACCTCAGCATCTAAAACCCTGTCAATCTAAATCAGGTTTGACCTTAATCAGACAGTCAGCCCAATCCTCAACCTTGATGCAAAACACAGCCACCAAGGGCCAAAGAAAGCAGTTTGCCCTTACTACATTTAAGCACCATTCTGAGTGACCTACAGTCCTATGTCTAATTGTATGAGGAAGGACAGGAGAAATGAAGAGGAATTCCCACATCACAGCACAGCTTGCTAATTACAGCGGATACAACCCTGAGCATTCCCACTCTCTTTTGGAGATAAAAAGGTGGTATATTTAAAGTGTCAACATTTCTAGATTATGGTAAGGGTGAAGACTGTGGATAAGTTTGGGCAGAGAGATCTCAGCTAGCTCGAAACAAGGCTGACACTGAAAGCAGCACAGCCACGTCAGCTTAGCTGCACTAGCCAAAGCATAATTCAGTGCAGCAATCATGCATCTGCACTGCTTCCAGGACCCCGAGTATAATTTCTGTTCAGAGTTGTACAGATGTGTAGATCTACTACTTCATCCGGAGCTAGCCTGAAAATCTTAAACAGAATTCCACACTGTAAGGCAGTTCACCCCACATAAATGCTTCCTATTGTTTCAGGTCACGCAAGGGAGAACTTTTAGACTTTAAACACATCCAGTATTTCACAACATAGGATCTTCTTTACCTTATTAAAAATCACTGCACTGTAAAAAGCCTTCTTGACAGAGATACTTGCTGAATATTTTCTGTAAAACTGAACAGGCAGGACTTGCCCCTGTCCATTTCTAGGAAATCTCAGTGAGCAGTTTACATCCACTATCACTATGTATTCAACACTAGGAGCACAGAAGCAATCCTTCAAATAGACAATGTCTCTGTTTTAGGAACAGTCACAGGAAAATATGTAGATCTTGTTTCAATTATTTTCCTTGTTCTTTTTTAGTGTATACATTTTAGGCATGAATTCTACTGTCCTTTGCCTCCTCTAACAGCTGTTAGTTTTTCACCTACATCTTTTTGTATATAATCTGAGAACTGACTTGACTAATACCCACCTGCTTTCCTCAAAAAACCTATTCATCTGTCCTGCCCATTGGTCATTTAAAACAAATTAAAACACAGAGAGCAAAGCCATATTAACTTCCTTCCTTTCTCAATCCCTTGAGGAAAGGCCTTTCCAGCATTGACAGTGAGCCTTATTTGACTGACTTTTGTGCTTTTGATTGGTCCTTGGATACAGCAGTGAGAAGATATTTCCTGTGTTGTAGAGTGTAATAAGAGCAACAGATTTTACTCTGAGCCATGAGCTGAACAAGGGAGGAAATTGGAGTGCCTTGCAGTAATTAATCATTGTATGATGAGACCTGTCAAAACCCTTTCTAGAGCTGATATTGCTGTCAATAACCAGTTAGTACATTGCCATCTGTGACTGTTTAAAATATCAGCCTATACTACAATCAACATATTTTTCACTTACACATCTTTTTTATTTACCAAATATAATTCTCCTAAGTACTATATGTGCTCCAGTGTTTGCCAGATGACAGCACTGCTGGTGTCAATATCTAAAACTAAATGCTTTTGCCCTAAGTAAGTATCCAACAAATCCCCTGAGCTGTAAAATAAAGTACCAGCTAAATTACATTTGTATCTAGTCTAAATTCCAGTGGTAAGAAAAATTTATTACCAAACATTTGTACTCTGGATATTGGCTTATGGTTGTATGAGAAAAAAAGAGAAGTACCTCAGAGCAGTTTCATGTTATACTGAAAGTTTAAATAAATAATAGCTGCCAGATTCTCAGCTGATATAAAAGAAAGGAATTTGACTGTAACTATAGAAAATTTTGTTGCTTTACATCAGCTGAGAATCTCACCCTAGTAAATCTGAAAACCTAACTTTGATAATTTCTAAATTTTATAGTTTATTTCACTAATTGAAAGCAGCAGCAGCACTGACTTTCTCCAAAAACTAACTTTCTCTTTCCTTTATCAAATGTCTGTGGAATAAGCCAAGAAGTCTTGTGTGTCTGTGGAATAAGCCAAGAAGTTTTGAGGTGAGGCTCATTTTACCTCTAATAATATCCTACTTAGGATTTAAAAAAATTTTAAAAAGGAAGTTGCTTTTCCTCTAACTCAGTGGCTGCATGGAGCCTGTGAAACCTTTTTCTTTTTCCTGAAGCCACAGAAAATTAAATTATTCAAATAGAGGTTAAAAAGGAGAATAAAGGAGGATGGTGTCCACAGTCAATTATTTGTGTGGTACTGCTTTTAAGATATTTCTGTGGTACTGCTTTTAAGATATTTCTGTGTTTCACATGCTGATAACTTAGTATCCTGTTTCTTCCAGATGCCCCTACAAGGGAACTAACCCTTCCTGGACCCTGCGTGAGGAACTTACTTGACTAACTTAGAGTCATACTCCAAAACTCAGGCTACATATTTAATGGATGGGCATCCTGCATTCTTCTGTGTTTTGTCTGCAGAGCCCTACAGAATTCTAGCTCTCCCCATTCACCTCCAAAGTTTTGAACACAGTTAACTTCTTTAATATTAAGAGCATACAATACACAGGTAGCTCTTGAGCAACTGAGTCCTGCTCCTTGGTGTCACAAGAAGAGGCAAAATGGCAGTCGTGGGACACTCTAAGGGGGGAAGTAACCCGAGAGTTTTAGGACATTTGGGAAACAAAGCAGAGAGGCCACAAGGGAAAGCTGTGAGTGATAAAATATCATTTGAAGAGCCCTGTCATGGAGGATGGGAATGGGACACGTTGCCAGCAACCTTCTCTCTGTAGAAAAGTGGAGGGAAACATCTCCCGGGTTTGCTTCCAGTAGTCAGTGGGCATAGCTTCACTGCTTCCCTTGTCTCTCCTCGTCCTATTCCTTGCAAGGAATGTCCCGAAAATAAAAACCAACTCCACTGTTTCATGTGGTCTGGATGTGATGAGAGCAACCAAATCTGAACCCTGACGTATAGCAGGTCCTTGGTGTTCTACTCTTTAGGTGACCGCAGTACATCCCATGATTTACTTGCACTCACATAACTGAGATAAACAGAATATTCTGTTGCAGCAACCAATCCTGTTCATTAACTATCTCTTCAGACATTTCCACCTCCAGAAATGGTGGAAATGCATCAATTCTCTGTTGTTTAATATCTTGTCATTGATACAAAATATTGAATAGATTATGACAATAAAAAAATAATCCCTGCAATACTGAGCTCAAATCTCACTAATTCAGTGCTAACTCTGTGTTTACATATAAGGACCTATAAGACAAGCTCTTTCACTGTGCACTCTGTTAATTTTGAATCATTGTTTTCAAACTAAAAGTATACATATAACAATATATGTCATATATACAGCTTTTTAAGACATGCCATGTCTTACCAAAACCTAGATAGCTTGTATCAACACAATTCCATTCTGTGACCAAAGAAGTAATCTTGCACAAAAGAAAGTTATTTTGACAGGGTCTATTTTCCATATGCTTATGTTGATTGGCATTCATTCCATTTTCCTCCTTTCATTCTTTTAGTAACAGAGTCCCATTTCAGTAACTCTATTATTTTGCCTGGGATTGATGTCATGCTGACAGCCCTATAATTATATGGGTTGGCTCATTTAGTCTTTTAAGTACTGGCATGGTGTTATCTTTCTTCCAGTCCTCTGGAATGTCCTTAGTGTTCATAGGGCTATTGCAAATCAACATCCTGGTACACACCAGTCGAATCCATGCTGGTTTACCACTCATTAGTAATTCACTTCTATAATCCATTTTACAGAAGATTCCAGCCAATAAGGATCTTGGACAACTTTGTGTGATTGTGCTTTTTTGCCTAACTTGCAGTTCCTGAATAAGAACTTTAACAATATCGTCATTGAAGTGAGAAAAAAACTTCAAAACCTTTTTTGTGTGCATTTTTATTTTAAAAAATACAGATGGTTCTGCCTTAAAGCATGCAGGATGTGTTTTCATATATACATGCTTATATATGTGTGTGTTTGTAGATTCATAAATTCACATATGAAATTGAAATAACTGAATTACATGAAAAATTATTTGTGGTCAGGATAATACTGGCCATGTGTATACTAGAAAGTAATTTAGTGCTATAGGAGGAGTCAGCAGAACCAAACAATTGCTGCTGCAGCTCCTACATCTAAATAGTTTTTCAGTCAGGATCTCACTCTGTAATCAAATCGGTTTGATCACCTGGGCTGACTGTCCTTGCCATGTGATAGTTCTTAGCTATCTGGATGAGAAGTCATAGATGTGGATGCTTATACCTTCACTCTGTGTTTAGAGTTGCATTTGGTGTGCAATAAGAGCAGAACATTTTTCCTTGTTAGAAATCTAATTGCATGCAGTAAAACTGCTCTACAAATCCAAATCAAACTGCCACACATCCTTTGGCCAGGCAATTTGTTTTCAAGCAGCAGTGCTCTTCTCTACCAACATGCAAATGTACACACAATCATTGACAATATTTTGTCACAATGGAAGAGATCATTAGAGAATATTTCAGTTAGTTTCTTTAATTGACATTTTAGAAGGGTTTTTTTCCCACTAATGAAGTATATGATGTTGCATCAAAGATGAGAATTATGTCTATTGTGTATATATCTATATTCTTGATTTAGTCAAGAAAAAGAGAAGTTTAGTTCTTCACAGCTTAGCAGATATTACTAGATATTTGTTACATTTACTTAATCTGAAACCAGGTTGAATCTAAGACAGATGCCACAACTGAGCTACTGAGAAGAGGGTGCTGAGTTAGATTTAATTCTACCCATGTCAAGCACTTATATCAATATATTGCTCCATGGGTTATTCTGACTACACTTGATATGGCACAGATTGATTATCCCTTCGGTAGCTAAAAAAGGCAGCTGACTCTTGCTCAGTCCTAAAATTAGAAACTGTAATATTACATATGTCTTAAGCAGAAAACAAATGTCACAGGGAACTTATAACTGATAAAACATATGATAATCCTTTTCTGAATATCACAGAGCAGCATGAACAACTTCCTTCATGTGGCACTATTTCCATGTTGTATATCAGATCTGACAGAATGGCTTGATACAGGTTCTGTGCTCATAACAAAGATATGACTGCACATAGCAGAGATAGAGCCTGTCTAGGGGCTGCTGCTCTGCCTCTGTGACCATGACAAAATACCCCACTTCTATTTGCTATGTATTGCAAAGCTTACTCAGTTGTAGTAAGATGCAGTTCCTAAAGGTTTGAGTATGGATCTCTGTTACTTTGACTGCTGCAATGTATGACACTTCTCACTTACTGTCTGATCATTATCTAAAATTTTTAAGTTTTGTTACTAACACTTGTTTGTATTTCAGTGGTTCTAGAACATGATTGTGCTAAGAAATATGCTTTCAGTTGCTGGTCTACATTAATTCATGGCTGGTTCATAGCCCTTGGCTATAGTTGGATACAGACCTGAGCAACCTGGTCTTGTGAAATGTGCACCTGTGCATGGCAGGGGAGCTATAACTCGGTGATATCTGAGGTCTCTTCCAACTCTGGCCATTCTATGATTCTGTGAATCTATGACTGTTCCTTGATATTAGTTGCTTTCCCACCATCTCTAACATTTTTCCACAGCGTATTGGAAGATTTAAGCAATTATAACCTACAATGACTGAACATAGCCTTTAAAGTAACAAGTCAACCAACAAGCATTTGAGATGCAGGTAAAACCATTTTTAAGATTCTTAAGAATCTCTCATTCTTTGTCCCAAAGCTCCATAACTTCAAAGAAAAAAAATGTTTTAAATAGGGAATTATTATAATAATTTTAAAATTATTTGAATATGCTTTAGACATATTTAAAATATAATATATTTCCTCTGAAGACCTCCAAGGAATTAAAAATTCACTAATTAAGTACTGTAACATCCTTGAGAGGCATATACCATAATTATCTCCATTTTACAGATGGAGCAAGTGAAGCACACAAAAGCTAAGTGATTTGTCCAAACTAACACATTCCATTGGAGTGTAGCCAGGAGAGATACCCTTGCTTTATAATTTCCTGTGAAACAATAGATTATGCTACACACACCAGCTCCCAAAGGCAGGTTGTTACTGTTTCTCCACCAGAAATTGTTGGCTTCCTTATTGAAAACAAGATGCAAAACTGCCTTAGTTCAGATTGCCTAGTAGCTGCCAAGAAGTTTAAAAAAGTGTATTAACATACAAATAATTGTAAAGGGCTCAAAGAAAGACTGATTTGAAAATGATACCCAAACACTCTTGCTCAATGACAGCCTTCAATCTTGTACCTTCTTGGCCAACTGCATGTCTGTTCATTCAAAATTCAGGTATCTTGCTTCATATGACAAAACGATACTGATTAGGTAATAGCAGACTGCATACACAGCAGGTCATACCACTGGAAGGTGCCAGCAAGACCCTTTGACTAATCAAACATGCATCCATTACAATGATAGGGAACATCTTCATTTTGGACAGCATCCTGGGAAAGGTCCAATCACATGAGGGCAGTGTAATTATATACAGGACAAGTTGTGCAGCTTTACCAAGCCAAAACCTTTGCTCCCTACTAGAAGCAGTTTATAAGGCTCTGAGAAATGTCCGTATTCTCTTTGATATGTCAAACTTTATCCAACATGAAATTCAGTTTTCAGAGTCATCATTGAAATTTAGGAACCTTTCTGTTTCACTTCCTCTCTTTCCTGCATCTCCTAATTACCACTGGTTTATTCTCTTCTCTTGCATGTTCCCTGACTTTGTTACTTTAGGACAAAGCATCAAAAGGAGAGTAACATATCTGCCTTCATCTTCCCTAAGAATGTTCACTGTAGAGGAAGCTGAAAGACACTTTTCAGAGTAGCACAATAGGAAATAGTTGTTTTGAATCACTTAAGAGAAGAAGGACATTGATTCTGGTCTTTCTGGACAAAAAAAATTCTAGACTATGCCATATAAGATGGGAAGTGCAACTACTCTGACCTCTTCCATTCTCTGAGTGAGAAATGAATGGACTACGTTGATATTTCTGAAATGGAGTGGGCTGTGGGCCTGAGAGCCATCATGGGCCTGCTCAAGCTGCAATTTAACTACCTAACTCCCAATAATTCCCTTCTCAACATTTTGACTGCTTTGGATACTGTCTCAGATGCCATCTGCCCTACAGCATGTTGTTTCAGATTGACTAATGGATCCAACGTGTCAAAATTTGCCAGAAGGGCAAAAATAGCAGAAATGTGTAGTTCTTACAACTTCCCTGTCTTCCAGAAGTAACTGTAAAACAACGAGTTGGTAACTATAAAACCCCTGAACTGATTATTCTATTAATTCATGTTTCATGCTACTCCTGCTCACACTTGAAGCGATTACTTATGCTTCTGTAGGGGAAAAGAATATCATAAATGTGGGGGAAAAAACATGTTTCATAACAAAATTTAACATTATAAAAGAAGCTGGTTTTGCTGTTTGCATGAAAAACACAGAGATTAAAAATGAGTGATTTTCAACCTTAAAAAACCTCTGCTTTCTTAGAGTGCAAGTGTACAATATCCTCTAACCATGACCCATTGTTTGAATAACTGTGGAAAAACACGGCATTGAAAACATATGTGTTTTGAATGTTAGATAATCACAGCTTGTTATAGTATTAATATATTCATTTATTTCCAGTATTTGGACTTATATTTTTTAAAAATATACAGAATAAGAATCTGTTTAACATATAGAATTATTCTGACACCTGTTATTATTGAAATACATTAAAAAGTTTGAACTAAATGAATATGCTAAGAAATATGATCTGAAATTACTATTAATTTTAAGATTGTCAGTGGAGCTTCTTCTGATTCTAAATATTATATATCAAATATCATGAGACAGACAGTGAATAAATATGACAGTTAAAAAAACCATAAGCCTTGTATTTAAAATTAATATACACATACAGGTAGTAACATTTGCCAGTGATGCTTGAAAAAAACTTATATGTTAAACTCTTTACATCTACTTTTATGTCACTATATATTCATTAATTAAAGAGCAAGAGCAAAAAATGTATAAAGTTGATGAAAGGTTTACAGACCTAATGACCTATCCCAACCCCAAGGATTAGTACAGAAACTGTGTGTGACTGCAAATTATTACACCAGCCTTATGAGGATAATGATTTCCCACCTTCTATGGTGCTGAATTGTTATCCATAAGCTCCCAAAGGTCCTTAAGCTTGTTAATAACCATTATAGATGTGCAATGAAGTGAATCAAGACTAAAATGAACTCACCTGAGCCTAAGTAGATTAACCCTGTTCAAGTCTGATGATGTCCATATAAATTCATCTGGATCTCCTTCCATCAACAAATAGAAAACCACAATAAAACAAGGGTATATTTTATCTATTCTTTTAAAAATAAGTTCAGGAAATTATACAGGACACAAATTCAGGAATTGCTATTTAAACTGCAAAAGAGAGTCACCTTTCCCTGGTGGGGACATATCTGGGCCCCTGGGATTATATTTCATATATCTTCAGCACTTAGTATTCTTGAATCCTGCTCACAGGCTGAGGGCACTATGTCTTGTAATCTGATTGGAAGAATGTGAACTAAACAAAGCTGGACATCTTCTGCATTAGATTATTAGCTAGTCCCTGATATAGTAATTGAAAAGATGATGCATGCAACAATGAAGAAACATTCACATACAAAATAAAGATGAAGGTAGCAATTTATAAAATTTTTAGACTAGCGTTGTATTTCTGAAAAAAGAAAACAAATTTTGAGTTTGTTTTATTGTAGAGGCAAATTGAAACATGTTTATAAAATAGTCTGCTAGGATTCATAGACAAAACTTAAATAAAAAACATAAAAGGCACCTAAACATTTGTTCAGTGGATTTTACATACAGATTAATATCTTACTTTTACACATATTTAAGTTACAGTATTTCTGCATGTAATGAATATATAAATATGCCATATCTTAGCTTGTAGAAATCCTTATCTGATATAATAAATGTCAGATTTACAATTATTTCATTATATGTTGCTACAGAATGTGAAAGAGTTGGAATTTAATGGGAAATTTAAAATTGGAAATGGTATTTCAATATTTGAAAGGGGTTTGGAAGAAAGGATAAACTTATGATGGTGCTTAGATGCACACCAGGAAGAGAAGAGAGCATTAAATTACAGAGTCATGACCATGGTGATGTGTGAATTTGATGTGGAAAGACATGACAGGTGAACTTAACTGTAATTGGAGTAGCAGAAGAGAGACATAAGTATGAAAGCAATATTTGGGACAGGAATGGTCATTTACAGCTGAAGAAAACAGACCAGTAATTAGGCAGGAAACCACTGCAGCAGCAGTGTTATTGTTCAAAAATAAATATAATTCACTACCTGGATATGATCTGTATGTTGTATGCAAAGAAGAGAGATATCACAAGGACAGGGAAGAGAAATCTGGACCTTTAAATAAAGACATTTATCTGTAGTTATGGAGAAAGGAGACCAGAGTGATCTGGAATAAAAAAGAAGGCATCAATTTGCAATATTGTTGTCAAACCCAGAGCTTTCAGTGACAGAAGAGAGAAAAAAAAAAGAATCATGTCAGTTATGGGACAGAATATGCAGCAAGTGATAATAACATTAATATAGAAATGGACTATATTAATGTTAGAGACCAGATGTGTGGAATGAAAAGAAAAATCCTCAAAAGGGGTCTACAATGAGACCTCTGAAGAAAGGTGTTAAACCAAGCCTCTCTTACTGGATGATTGGCATCATAGCCCTGTGGAGCGAGAGAGGGAGGGAGACAGGCAACAATTTTCTATAATAGAAGAAATCTAGCATTGAGAAATACTGCTCATGATGGACTAAAAAGAGGCAAGCTGAAGCAAATGTCCCTGCCATCCAAACTGTCTGTCTTCTTAGAGATTTATTCTCTGTCCCTTGTGCTCTTCCCCATCTACACAGACTGTGGAAGAAAGACAGTTTCTGAGTGATACTTTATCAAGAACACAAACACTCTGCTTTCCATTAAGAGTTGAAGCCAGTACAACAGCAGAAGGAAGAGATGTGGGTGCAAAGGCATTTCTTGATACAAATGATTCAGCAGACTCTGATTTAGAAGCTGTTTGTTTTCACTCCTTGTAGTTCAGTTGTTGATTCTCTTTCAACTCTGCATCTCTGCCTTATTTCCATCCAATACTCTTACTAAGTTGATGAATGAATATTTTTTCCTTTTATTCCTATGCAACCTCGTTATTCTTTACCACCACTGCCTGTTTTTCTGATGTAGAATAAACCAAAGCAGAAAATTCTACCTTGGATTTTAATTACCTAATTCATGCTTTCCTCAATCCTGGTCCCTTTTCAAGAGCAACTAAAAAATAGATGGCAATGCCAACTCTTCAGATGATTTTCAGATGTTCATGGTAAACCAATTAAAGATAATTTGAGCTGAGAGTCAAAATCATGTAAACCCAGACTATTTCTAGGGAAAATAAATACCTTTACTGTTAGTTTTATAGATGGGAAAACATGGGAGTTTTGTTTGTTTGGGTTTTTTTTTCATTTTGCTTCATTTTGTTTTAGCTCATCTGCCTCAAATAAGATTGTGATATATTCTGATTACTTAGAACAAAACCTGCCAGAACTGGACTTCCAGTTTCCTATGTTCAACTGTTGTTTTTCCCCACTGAGAAGCAAGAGTTCAGACAGATGTATGTAATAAATTCAGAAATGTTGATCTGCACTGCAGATGAAAGGCTGAATAACTGTATAGTCATAAAACTGAAACTTTTCATACCGTGCAAGAAGCCTGTACTATATTTTACTCTACACTTCAAGATATTTCACAATGACAGATTTTGTAATGTCAGGATATGGTATCGAAAGAATTCAAAGTTTCTCAGCAGCTGCTGTTAGAATAGTTGCAATTGACTTATAAAGCTTTCTGAAACGTAGTTTTCCCTATTTCTTACACTTTTGGAGTTCTTTTTTGTTAGTGAAAAATCCAATTCAGAAACTGTCTAATATATTCAGCCATTCTACAAGACTGCTAAAGATAATTTTTGTAGCAATAAACTGAGCTAGAAAGTTTATAGTAACAGGAAAAATATGTAAACAGAACTTTTAGAAGGTAAGTGATTTTTATTCAGACTATCCAAAACACTTTATTTTTTTTACTTTATAAACATGTACTTAACTCAAAATCCTAAAAAAAAAGGGTGGCTTGACAGTTATGACCAAGGTCATAATCAACATCTGAACCTGTCAAAGCAGCTTCCAGCAAAGCCAGGAAAAACCCTGACACTCTTGAGGCCCCCAGTTCTCTCCTTTTACTGAGCTTTTCTGGTGCAGATCTCTTTGCTGTATGAAACAGTACATTTTCCATCCTTTTCATGGTAACTTTCACATTCTTCTTACCATTTTAAATGTACAATAACAATAGTTTCCTCAGCTTCACAATGAGCATTCCAAGCCACCAGAAAGGATGCAATCAGGAGTTTTCCTAATTAGCAAAGCAAAATGAGGCATTAAAAAGTGGAAACTTTATTCAGAGAAAAAGCAAAAAGCAATGTAAGCTATTTTGGAACAAAACAGCATTCCAAATTTCAGCAGACATCCTTACATGTAGAACATATTATTGCATGTTTTGTCCACATTTATGTGCACATTTGTGGGTTATTAGTACAGCAGTATCAATTTAATTCACCCAGACCTGCACTGGTTTTATATGGCAGCAAAATTCAATCAGTTTAATTAGTAGAAAGCCATTTACACCTTAAAAATTAGGCCACTTTTTTACCATTTACTATTTGTGATGGAAATCCAATAGAATTTCTTATTGCGATTAACACATGCAAACCTGTGTTTTAAAAAATCAGGAGTATTCCGATTGCTAGAATGCAATTACTAACAAATAACTCCTTAATTCCATTTTACAGGTAGCTTATGTTATGGCTGTTCTGTCTGCAGGAGGTTGTAGAGTCAATATCAATGGAAAACTTGAGACACAGCAAATGTACTGTCAAGCTTTATCAGTCACAGCAGGCAGATGCAATTGTAAACATGTTTCATTTGGAAAAAAAGCAGCTTGGCTTATGATTGAGATAAATATTGGTTCACATTTTTAACATTTACTTTGTACTAATAGACTGTTTCATTTCATAAGCATATAAGCAATCATGGTAAAGTTATGGCAGGACTAAAGTGTACTGGCATATTTATTCCTTGAAGTTCTCCAACCAAAGACAAAACTCAGTTGTTTGCTTTGATATTTATTTAATGATGTGAGCCCTGACTGGACTTGAGACAACCTCAAGTATTTCATAGAGCAGTGAGTTTCTTTTGAAATGGAGCAATGTAAACACACTTTCAGGTGTTGCATAAATAGCAAAACTGTAACGCATAATATTTCTTTAAATTAGCACAGTGTTAATAACTGATGGGGGAGGGGGTCATACTTAGGTTACTTGGCAAAACAACAACACTGTTTCTCAATATGTAGGGAAATTCATAACACAAGTCACAAATGTACAATGTACATGACAGAATAATCAAAATTATTTAGAACTGCCCCTGTATATCTGAAGAAGGCTAACAAAAAGCTTCGGTGATAGCCTTGAAGTGACTTTTTAATCTTACCAGCCATATTATTATTACAGTAACTATCTTGTAGCATTATAGTCAACCACTCTGCGATATCTCAGGCACTTCCTGCAGTCCCTGCAAGTATTTTGGTATGGGGGTTCTTGTTGCTTGTTCCTGAGAATTTGAATTTTCCATCCTCTTCCTAGAGTGAATCAAGATCAGTCCAGTCAATCAAGGGTAAATGTTGGAAAAATCAATTATTAAGCACTGAGTGATGAATAGTAAGCACTAGTAAATCACAGACACTGGTGCTGCTGTACAGATAGAGTTTAGTCATGATATTTTAATTTCTGTATTCTTTGTGGAACACACCAGCTACAGTCTACTGAAAGTACTTCAGTCAGTATGCTCACACACACACAAACACACACATATCTCCCCATTTTTTAATGTTGAGAAGGTGCATAAATTGCAACCAGACCCTGACATCACTAAAATTAAGATTAAAGGAGTAATGTGAGTGTTACTTGACGGCATAGTGATTACTCCAATGGAAAAGTAGTATCTGTCAAGCTGGGACAGCTCAAAAGAGCTTGGAAACTTATTTTCATTATTTTGGAGCCAGTTTTCAGAAGTGAAGAGACACAGGAATCCTGCTCAATATAAGACTAGAACTTCAGACATAAAATGGAACAAGAAAGATAAATTCCAAAAGAAAATACTTGTCAGAAATTATTAGAAGATCCAGGCTGATAAATTTCCTCTTTACCTCTTCACCCAAACTACAGAATGTTTTCCCTCATCCAAAATATTTTTACATGCTTATCTAGGTGCCATGCTTTTCTGGCTCTGTATGTCTCTCTTCTCTTACCAGCACAGCTCATTACCTTCCTCCATCATGGAGAACTTTCACTCTACACAACACATTGCTTAAACACTGGACACAATTTAAAGTAATATTCTATACTATTAAGTGTTCTTGACAATGTCTGTCTAAGCTAGCTTTGCCTTTGTGACCTGCTCATCAGAATTAGTGCATTTGACAAAGCAAATGAAAATAGATCCACATGAAGGAAACCATCGGTGGGTCCTAAATGGCAGTATATCCAAAGACAGACTGGACACTCTTCTGCAAACAAAATTCAATCTCCATCTTTTACAAAGCCATTAGAAGAGTTTGATGCCCATAAATGTGAGACTACATAAATATTTTGTAAGTCATTACATCTTAGTATTTTCCTAATAGGTGTCCAGCCATTTTATAAGGTTATATAAAGAATTATATATGGTACATGTGCACTTCTATAGGGAGAAAAGCAAACAATTTACCACAAAAAAAAAATCATTAACTTTCAAGAATATTTCACTACAATTACCAGCAGCAGAGTTAGGTGTCAAGAAGTCCAACCAGCATATCTATTGTATATTCACCAGAGGTGAGTGGCATGCAAAACCCTAACATTATTTCAATCAGTACCATGCCATAACCCTGACAGGAAGGGTCTTGTGCTTGATGTCAGTTGTTCCATGACTGCCAACTCCATGGCAGATTTTGCTGGGAATAACTTTCATCTCTGCTGACAACTAAAATATAGTGAACAATGTTGTTACGTTTCTGAGATGAGAGTGAAAGGGTTATGTGTGAAGTGCCAGTCAGAAAGAGCAGAGTACACAATACTTAATGTCACTTACAAATATAAAACCTTTAGGAAATACTAAAATGATAACTTCATTAGTAGAAGGGAGTGGGTAAGCTCAACAAACAGGTTGAATATTTTTTAAACAGAAAAAAATCAGCAAACAGCACAGGGTATGGGTCAACCCGTGTAATCCTAATGAATAAGCATTGATTCTTGCACTTGGAACCAATAGCAAAATTACACCATGGCAGCAGAAATACATGTTGCTTGGACCTGCCAACTTCTCCTCTTGACAAGTGAGGCTTCTAGGTGGATATTTACCACTATCTAAAATCTTTTGGTAGCATAGTCAATGAACTAATTTATCCAAAGATTTCTGAATTCCATAAGCTTTCTTAGTATATCCCCCAAAACATGTGAATTCCATGAAAATATAAATCCTACTGACAGGAAAGATAGCAAAATAAGTTTTTCAAACTTTAGAAGACACTAGAATATACAGACTTAATTGACACACCCAAAACATGATAATATGTAGTGTTGTGACCTTTGAGTATAGACTGAAGAAATACCTTCCAGAAAACTTAACCTCTGTTCACACACTTTAAAAAACTTTTGAAACCTGAAGAGGGTTAAGAACAGACATACAGGTAGCCTTCCAGTTCTAGAAAATATAAAGGGCACCAAAGGAATTATTTAGCTCTACTTAGCTACAGGGGGCTAACAGTCACAGTATAAATATACAAAACCATTTCTGTCTGTATTAATGGACCTAAATGGTGAAGAGATGACTGCTGAGCATGTACAAAGGCAAAGAAGAGCCTATTGTTATCATTAAATAGTGATCTTTAATGTTTCTCACTTTTTCCTGTTCTTCATTCACCTCCCATTTCTTGCATTGCAAGATCTACTCTACAATTACAAGCCATGGCTCATTCTTGCTCTCTGTTACTCTGATGGTACTCTTACGATTAGTGAATCTCAAAGAAATATCTAAATTCATATTCTCCTTCAGCTCTGGTATTTATCTAATGAGCAGGTCTATATTCAGGCTAAACAGATCTGCTTTTCTTCCTAGAAGTAACATGCCCTGTCCACATCATCATTTGTGGCATTTGGCTTATTACTCAAATCTCTGTTTCAGCACATAGAGGCTCACCAATTAATTTTAAATAATGACTGACAAAACCCAAGACCAAACCCATCCTACATAGTCACTAGTGAATGCAGCCCATTTGCTGATCCTTCTTGAGTTCCTTCTTGTTTTCTTCTTCCATTTTCTTGTTTTTCTACACTTCTAAATCTCCTGAGTTTCTTTCTCCTTGAATCTATATGTAGTTTACTGATCTTGCCCAGGATGTCCATCTGTCTTGCACCTTTGAGCTAAACAAAATTCTATATTACACACAAATTAAACTGCACTCCATCCTAGATCCTCTCAAATAAGATCTTGTGCGTTGCAGTCAGAATCACCCTCATTCAAATGCATAATGGCACATTCCTAGGCAGCTAGCGTTCACTCGTGTTCTCTCAGCTAACCATCAACTCCAATCTTTTTAAAAAATGCCTATCCTCTTATGACTATCTTCCATTATTTTTTAGGTTCTTTTTTCACTCTTCCTAATTTCTATGTCGCTGAGTCCTTCCTCAAAGTATCTTTTAAATCTGATACTCTCAACAAGAATCCTGATAATTTGACACCTGAACACTATAAACAATATCACTCATGGTATAATCTAATTTGCTGCTTCTTCTACCTGTTTTTTGTAGAGCTCTGCTTCTCATGAGTATAATATTCAGCACAAAAAAGGTAATGAGTTAGAGCTCCGAATTATAGTAATATTAACAATATCAAAATTAGCTTTCAATATTTTGGAAGGAGATACCTTTTTGTATTACACATATTTCTGTGAAACCATCACATCTCAGTACAGACAGGCAAAATCTATTTTTGTATTTTTCTGTAGAATTCAAGTGGCTTGCTGACAAACTTCTGAGTCACAAAGGTGAAAATAAACCAGATTAACAGGTTAGTTATGATGTCTCAGTAAGTGGAATATGGAAAGATTAGTGTGCATGAGTGTTTGAATTCTGGGTCCATCAAAGATTACGTGTTCTGAGGAAAGCTATGCAGATGTGTGAACAGGCTGAAAATCATAGCAGTAATTATTACTACTTTTGGGTTTTTTCCATAAAAAGTGAAGTAAAAAAAAAAAATTTGCTTGCACATGAAATTCTAAAATTTCACAGAAAGAAATAATTCTCAACTTTTAAAATTTAAATTAAAAATGTGAATAAAACCGTGGGATTCAAATCACCAAAACAACTTAAAAATATAGATCAAACAGAAACTATTCCAAAGTGCAAATAAAGAATCGATGGTTTCAGTCTCTGATTGACACAGTATTAAATGAAGTGACCACAAAACCATATCTAGATTTGGACTTTAGACTTATATCCAGTCTTCAATTGCAGCAAACTCAGAAAGAAAATCATCTGAATTTTGATAAACCTATTTTGCTGAAGTATTTATTCTTTTAAAAAGAGGCAAAAAAATCAAATGAAAATACCTATAATGATTTCAAGGTTTGCTATATATTTTAAATATTGGGCACATTCTCTCTAAATACTTGCTTGTAAGTGAGAATATTTTTAAAAATTAAATATTATGAAGCAATATATTTTTTGCCAGAGTAACTCATGTCTTGAAAGAACTACACTGCTATATTTATGTGTGTTTTTCTTTTCCCTCCAGCTTTATGCAGAATCTCAAAGTTTTTCACAGTACCTTATTCTCGCGAGACTGCACCACTTCTCCTTCTCTGCAATGTAGTAAATGTGAAAGTTGACCTCACAGGTCTTAAATAGCTGCCCTTTGCTTTTATGCTAGTCATGAAAATCACAATTGCTGTAATAATTTGCTCCTAGCAGTAGTCTAGCAGCTGTCTAAATTTACAAGGTCAGTTCTTGCACAACCTAAGCCAAACTTTTTAGAGACCTCAGGGTCAGGTTTCAAATAACTGCACATTCCTACTTTAACCAAAAGTAATCCCTGAGACTCAGCACACTTTAAAGATGAATGTTCATCTCTTCTCACATTTGAGACTTCAAAGGCCCAATTACTACTGGGCTGACATGGGCTGTTTCATGATACTTCCTGTGCAAAGTGCTACCTCTCTCCACTCTGTGTTTCTGACGATTCTGTTATCGCTGGTCAGTTGCTCTTTGGCAACACAAAATTCAATACCAGGTTTCCTCTCACTTCTTCCTTGCACTTGTTAAAAGCAATTACTGTTAGCATCCATATTTGAACTTTGAGTTCTGTTTCTGGGATTGTTTATATTCTTTACGATGGCTACATTAATCACCAGCTATTGGGTTATCTTACAGTCAAAACTATTGGAAACACCTGGCTGGAAGACAAAAACAAAAGTAAGGCTACCAAAAATATCAGGATTAAGCTCAAGATAATACCACTATAACACTGTCTGTATGCAATCTGCTTTCAGGGAAAAACATTGACAAAACAAATCAATTGATTAAAAGATAATGTTTCTTTTGGTAGCAGCAAAGTTCTTCAAAATGTTTTTGTGCATTTTCACTGTTGGGAGAGTTTAGCTGCTATTTTCATTTCCATTCAATGATTTAAAGGATCTTAAAACTGGAAAAAACTCAAGAGCAAAAATTTATATCACAATCAAATCATACATCTTTTGTTTACAGCTTTCTTTCCCTATGTGGGTATTTTGAACACTACTTTTCTCTCTGATATCAAATCAAAACTTTACTATGCTTCATTTAGTATCAATATTCAGTTTTCTAAATAATCTTTTCTGATACATCATAAACAAAAGACCTTGGTTAGTTCATTAAATTCTTAGTCAATATGTGATAGATTTGGAGTGGATGTGGTGGAAAGAATAAGAATCCTTGTATAAAACAGTTACTTTTTTATTTTTATTGCAGTGGAATTTTGTTTAATAAAATTAGTTATAATAATATAGTTTGCACAGCGATGTTCACATAAGAAATACTTCAGTGACTTCTGAATCATATTTTAAAAGATGTAAAGACTTATAATATATTTAAGAAGATTAAACCCAATATAACTGCAAAAAATTCAAAGTTTAATTGTGTCTTGATATTAACCTGCAATCTTGAAATTGTTTGTCCTTTATAAGGAAAAAAATCAGTGAAATCATTCCCAGTAACTTAATACCCTTAAATGGTTTACAATAAAATGGTTTGCTCTTCTTTCAGGGATTTACCTTAATGATATCATTCCAAAGGAGTCTGGTTTAGATCAAACTGGGTTAAAGATCATGACTGTCAAAAGATGATGTCACTTAGATTCCATTACTAATAAAACCAGGGGTCATTTTGAGTACAAACAGATTGATATTCATGCTTTCTTTACCTCTAATATCTTTAGTCATGCATTACAAAGGTAAAACTTAGCCCATTCCAATGTACTTCAAGAGCATAGCACATCATCATCATATTTACAGTTCTTTAGCCCAGCTGTTTCCAAAGTCAAAGGCAAGAAACATTAAAAAACAATTTCAATAAATGAAATCACTTCGTCTCGGAGATTCTAACTACTGCATTTTACAAAGATTAAGGTTGGAGATGCAAAAATTGCATCTTAATTTAAATAAAATGTAAATAAAAACAGTCAGTACAGCCAGTACTCAGTACAATGACTGTGAAATGTAAACTTAGGATAACTTAATATAAGCTTGAAAGGCTAAAATCTTATAACACATTTACAACAGTTCATCAGTTATTCTTCTCTTGTCTTACCTATTTATTATTTTGTAGCTTCCTAGTATTGTTTGCTGTGCATGGCATTTTCCAGAACTATCCAAGTTTCTTTTATACATAGAAAAAAAATATGTAATTCAAATACAAATAAAGCAATAATAGCAAAATAAAGCAGGACTAACCACCTGCAAAGAACTGCAATAATTATTCAGAGTAAGAAGCAACAGAAGTACAATTAAACAAAAAAATATTTGCCACCATGGGATGCCCAAGTTGCATGAAACAGTAGCTTTCAGTGAAATCTCTAAGTCAAACAAAATAAAGTTCTTTTATTTTCATTACAAGTTTATGTCTTGCCATCAGCAGTCTAATGTATGAAAGGAAAAACAGGTACAAAAGACTGAGCACTTGATAAGTGCAAAAAGAGGCACGTGTCTTCTATGATGGATTTTGGCCTGAGTACTCAGGATCCTTGTCAACTCCTGCTTACCAGATTTCATGATTTTAGCTATTAAAATTCAGCTAAATCTACTGGCTAAAACTCCAGAAAAATTCAGAAGCAGTCCATTCTCCTAGCCAAGATTTTATTTACTTCTGTGCATAGTGAGAATCTTAGTAAGGACAACTAGATGATGGTGTGATGGAGAGGGCAACGACTTCCTTGGATGTTTGCGGTGTCTCCTAAAAGACCTACTATTTTTTAGCTCTGACACATGTCACTATGAAATGCTATGGTTCTTTTCTGTATTCATCTTTGATACAGTTCCTGTGAAGTTAAATGTAACTTATTGCCAAAACATTTACCTCAGAAGTATGTTGTAACATGTTCTTCCACAGTCTGTCCTCAGATATTCAACCAACACTACCATATTATTCTTCAATTTCTTCTTATTCTTTCTTCTTCATATTTTTCCATCCCAGTTCTCTTCTGTCTGCTTTATTGTCAAGGTTTCTTTCAAATTAGTTTCTGCTGTGCATCCTGTAAGATGTAAAAGAACTGAAAACAAAAAGCAAAAAATACATATCCATTTGTCAAAGGTGAACCATTATATTCTGAAACCTGCATCTTTTTCCCATTCTGTTTTTATATTTTGTTATCCTTCAGGTATGAAATAGTTAAAAAAAAAGTTTTTGTTTTTTTTTTTGTTTCTGAAATTTCAGTATGACAACTGAACAAAAACTGATATTAATAGAAGAATAATATTTACACACAAAACTTTTCACAAGGAAATAATCTTTTGCTTGAAATTCAGAAAGGCTGTATAAATATATTTAAATGAACATTTTACAATATACATTCCTGATAAAATGTTTAACTTGCACTTAAAGTAATGTGCCATATGGAGAACTAAACAAAGTTCATTCTAATATGGATAAAACAACCTTTGGAAAAAATAAACACTGCCAGATACTTCATAGGTTGAATCAACTGTACAACCTGTTGAAACATGTGAATTACCTGCTGAATCAGATATTTAATCTACTAAATCAAAGTTAACACCTACTGAGTCAAGCTTAGCACCTAATAAAAAACTATTAGTACAGATTTATATGTGTTCAAGTGAAGTACAGTAAACACATTGCTCAAGAAATACATAGTGGACTCCATCTATTTATTGCATTATATTTAGATGGCAACAAGTGTTCTGCTATGAGGGAATTTCCCATTTAAATAGCAAGAAATAAGGTCCTCCTTTTGTGAGTCAGTTCTCTTCATTAGATGGCACATATCCTCGCCAATGAATTCACAGATATTCTAATGTCTCAGCAGAACATGTAGGAATAATCAGGGCGAGGGGCAGGGATAAGATATCTGTGCAGTTGCTTTGCTCCCTGCTCTTTTATTATTTTTTCTCTCATACATCATGCTGCTACACATGTAACTGTAATGAAAAGTATGTGAGAAGAAAAGGGAGGGGGCTCTTGTCCAATGCAACTCAAGAGAATTTCACTTTGTAAATCCACTGTTTCAGCAGCAGATGGTTCTGCACACTTGTAACTTTTCTCAAAGCCTCCATTCCTTCTACTTGTACAAGCTTGTATATAGGCTGTTTTATTCCACCTTTTTTTAATGAAACATATATAGATGTATATAGAATACATCTATATTGTCTTTTGTCCCTACACAGACTTTTTTGCTGAATATTTGTTGTTTTTCAGTATTTTGTTTGACAGACATTCTTCACATAGAAACCAGTGAATATTGGTTTTTATTCCATTTGTTCCTTAATATTATGAAGAAAATACTAATGTCTCTTAGCTATATTATTACATGTTCGTTTGCTTCTTTTTTTCACATCTCATACCTTCTGATCAGGTTACAGCATTCATTTCATTCCATTGGTTTTGTACGTTGATATGCATAGTAAGTATAGTTTTCCTTTAGAGCTGTCATTTCTTAGGTCCTATTGTTCTTTTAAGAGCTATTTCCTATCTTTTTGATTATGGCCTGATTATGGCTTTTGTGACACAGAATATGTGCCTAAATTTGTGTTTTAATTTTTATCAAGAGAGCAGTTTTGAACTGCCAATTGTGCCTATTGGTTCTATTTTTAAGACGCATCATGGAGCTGCCATGGAGCCCTTGAACTGAAATCTTTTCAGTTGAAACTAAGGAAGAAGCATTTCCAATGCACACCAGCTGCAAATGGGTTGGAGGCTACAGGATTGCCTAGAGTTCATCGCCCCCATTAAAATGTGACTTGTTTAGGCATGAACACCAAACGTTTCATACTACAGATCCTGCTCCTACTGGTCTGCTTGCTAATGCAGACAACACAGACAAAGGCGGTCCCAACCACCTTTCACTTTCTTCTTTAGCAGATGCAAGATCTAAACTCACACCCACATCCCCCTACTTATAGAGAGATGATGGTTTATTGTGATTACTAGTGAGAGGGCTGGAGGAAACGGCATGGAACTAGGTCAGGGAGGTTTAGGTTTGATATCGGGAAAAGGTTTTTCACTCAGAGGGTGGCTGAGCATTGGAACAGGCTTCCCAGAGAAGTGGTCACAGCACCAAGCCTGACAGAGTTCAAGAAGCATTTGGACAATGCTCTCACACACATGATGTGACTCTTGGGTTGTCCTGTGTAACAGGATGATCCTGATGGATCCTTTCAACCCAGCATAATCTATGATTTTATGATTCTGGATATTTATGCTGACTCTGCACAGGCGGAAAAACGTACTAACATTTTTATCTAGACAGTAATGTAGGAGCTTTCTTGCTTTTAAACAGTTCATGCAGGGAAGGTATAAACTCCAAAAATAATTTCATAGTGAAATAAGCCCTCCTAAAATGAAAATTCATAGTTATCACATATTTGGTTAAAGATAATACTGAACAGAAGTCAAAACACAAAAACTTTCAAGATTTTTTAATTAGAGTTTTGATATACTGAGCAGTAATCTATTTCCTTTTCACTGTAGGGAATGTTCAATTCTGATGCAGCACTTAATAATTACCTTTCAGTAACAGGTAAGAAGAAATAAGAAGTAAATTATGTTCTTACCATAATTTGACTGAGATTGGTTTGCTTTTCTGTTGTTCTTTTCCTATTTTGTTTTATCATTGCATAAGAAGTACAAGAAAATCTGAATTCTGGATTGTAATCAATGAAATAACAGACTTTCTGCAAAATGTTTTGTTGATTCAATGACCTAAGACATTTAAATGTTTGGGCTTGTTATCAATAGCTTAACATGATACTGGAAATAGAACACTGACAGCTACAGAAAGGTTGCATGTTGTCCAGCAACCAAGTTATGTTTCCAGAGGATGAATTTTCATATGGCACGTAACTGTGAAACAGGTTTTACTCATTAATACATGACTTGTTACTGACCTAAAAGAAAATTGATTAGTTATTTGCTCTGCACCATGCTTGAGATATCGAGAAACAGCTGCATATGTCTTTTATCTATGGATTTGTCACACAGCATTTTCTGTTCATACACACAGGATCAAAAAAATGTATTTGTTTTACCTAAAGCAAACAATGACATCCATTATGAACCTACTTCAGCTCCTTTGGTATCTTGGAATAGGCACACACTAAACAGAAAGTGACATATATGGTACGTCTTTCATAAACTGAAATATGTTGTTTATGGTGGCTGAACATTTAAAACCACAAGATAGCTACAATTACTTTACACTGAACACGCAAAGGAAGAGTACTCATTATCCCTTTTCTAAAATAGCCAGCAAAATGATCTAACAATGTCTGATACTGTTGTTCATAAAAAAATCTAAGTTTTGAAAGGTTAAGTAAGTAATTATTGTAGAAAAAATGCAAACTGTTCTGCATATTAATGAAAAATTACCTTTTATTTTTAGATAAAATAGATTCTTCATTAATCTGGTTTTGAATTGTTAGAGTCAGAAATTATATAATGAGATAAAACATTGTCTCTAGGATAATAATACTAAAAAATAACAACATTTGATTAATTATTATTAGAGCAGTTGCATTAAGTGCTACCAGGACAGACACAAAAAAATTTCTTGCATAAGAACTTACAATAGAAATAGCAGCAGAAGGAAAATGAGATAAAAATTGCTATATAGGAGAAAAAAAAAGAGTTTTTGTGTTAAGAAGATTGCATATGTTAAAGATTTTTATATGGGGGTGATTTGGCATTGATTAGGACTCTCCAAAGGGAAAGAGTTGGTTGGGTAGAATTCGGTTTCCAGTGCACCCCCTAGCAGCTCACTTCCCTCTTTAACTCAGTCACCCTCATTAATAGTTGACTAATGGATTAATGGAGGCAAATGGTGACTTCAGCATAAGAAGATTTGTAACCACTGTGGTTTCCTTTTCCTTCAAGTTTCCTGATGCATCTCACTCTCCTCTGTCACTGGAAAAGCAAGTAGTTACTTTTGGAAGGTGTCTGACAGAGACATGCTGTATCATCATGCTGCTCTCCATGCCAGCTTCCCTGGAACAAGTCATACACTTCACTTACACTGTCCTTGGGCTCTTGCCAAATCACTCACAAAAATCTGTTAATTCAGGTATTGTGGCCATAAAAAACAGAGAACCATCTTGACTATGAAAGAGCAGAGAACAAGTCACTACCACCTCCCACAAATTTGATCTCTGTTCTCTTAACACCCTGCATTTTCCACAAGTTAGTGCATTTCTTTCAGGGACTTAGTGCCAGGGACATCTTTGCCAAGGTCTGACTGTCAGGACGCAGGAACATCTCAAACCCTGCACAGCCCTGGGCACCATTCTTGCTGGTGATGAGTTGAGGCATGCAGGCTACATCCTGACATCTATTTAGGAAATAATCCTAAACAAATTCCATGAGTTTCAGTTTGGCGGCTGTATTTCTATGGAAACCATGAAGCCAGGCAGTCCTGTTCTTTAGATGTTTATGTAAACATAAGAAAAAAAAACAGTGGAAAAAACAGTATTTTGCAAATTCAGTCTGTAGTATACTGAAGAAATCTGACATGCAGCAGCGAAAATTACTTACTTGGTTGGGAGTGACACTGAACTCATTCCAGAACAAATTTCTTTGCAGGTGTATCACTTGACTATGAAAGGAACTTCTTAAATTGAAAATTATATTATATGTAAACAAGAGTGCAAATATACCTTTTCAGTTATGAAATAATTGGAAAAGAAATTCCACAATATGTAAAAAATCTTCTCATTTGTAATATGAGATACCTTTGCAAAATTTTAGGAGACAATTTTGTTTTAGTGTCTTGATTAACTCTAGAATTGAAGAAAAGTTTTGCTGTAAATTCAGAGAATGTTTTAATTTGGAATAAAAGTTGAGAAATATATACACAAACTACTGAAACTTTTCTTCCTGAGAGCACAAAACCGATTTCTCTTATGCTGCTTACATCTTTTTTGCACTTCTCTCCATTTTCCTTACAGCATTGCATCACTGTGATATTGTACAGGAAAGAAAGTCCATGTACAATATGAAGTCCTTCTCAGGTTCACCTCTTGATTTATTTTTTGATTTCTTCCTTTAGAGGTTTCTTCGTGAGAATTGCATTAAGATCCCATCATTCTTTTCGAGAAGGATGGGGACTGTCCTGGAGTGATGTTA
>VZRM01003626.1:29365-40263 GCA_013397955.1 Grantiella picta | reverse complement strand
AAAAAAAAAAAAAATTAATAAAAAAATTAAAATTAAGATATCAAATGCTCAGGTGGTGTTTGGGATAGAAGGAAGAGGCAGCAGCCAATTCGAGGATAAATCTCTGAGTTTAGAAGAGTTTTGGTGGAAAAAAGAGAAGAAAAGGAAGGGATTAAGAGATAGAAAATATTGAATTCTGCCTGAGAAATAAAGAAATAGCACAGGAAGGAATGTGAGAGGGAAAAAGAGACAAAATTCCCATTGTGAGGAACAGCAGGAGCAGCTCAGGCCGAGGAGTTCAGGGTGAAGTTGATTTTTTAAAATATTCCAGGTCAGCTCTTGAAACTTCACCAAAATCAGGGGGAAAATGTTCTTTTTTTCTCCTCTAATGCAAAAGTTTATGGTCAGAGTTTGACCTAAAACTGATCCAAAACCACCAAAAAAAAAGCCACCAGAGGGAAAAGAACCAAAAAATCAGAATTATCTGATTAATATTAACTGGTTAATGTTGAATTATAAAGACACACATGGGCAGCCCTGCAGGGAATTTTGGCAGCTCTGCATTCTTCCTGAAAAAAAAATTAAAAATAGTTAAAAATACTGTTGTGATGCGTGAGAAAAGGGATTTAAAATAAATAATTGCTGGTTGAGGCAAGAGGTGGAAAGCAGCAGCTCGAGGTTCATTTCCCTGCATTGTTTTTAACTTCCAAAAGGGATTTTCCAGCCAAATATTTATCCCAAAAGTTATTTCAAGAAAAAAAATTAATTTCTGATTCGGTTTGTACTCAGAGGCTTGAAATAGAATGGAAACTACAAAAAGAGAATGATAATAGAATTAGAATTAGAATAGAAATAGAATAGAACAGAAATAGAACAGAACAGAACAGAATGGAATAGAATTAGAATAGAAATAAAAATTAAATAGAAATAAAAATCAGATTAGAATAGAATAGAATAGAATTAGAATAGAATAGAATGGAATAGAATAGAAATGGAATAGAATAGAAATAGAATAGAACAGAACAGAATAGAATAGAATAGAATAGAATTAATAGAATCGAATAGAATAGAATAGAAATAAAATAAATTGCTGTTCAAATAAAATAAAATCACCCCAAATCACTCTGATTTCCAGTTCTGGGTCTTGCCTGGCTGCAAACAAATAATGGTTGTGGCAGAGAGAGCCAAGAATGCCAAGTTCAGCTGGGAAAAATCTAAAACTAAATAGAAATAAGCCTGGAGATTAAAAGCAAATCCTCTCTGCAAGGCTTATTAGGAGTCATTTGTTATGTTTTCCTCCTAATTACTGGAATTAATAACAAGAATATCTCCTGCACTGCCAGGATTAATGGGAAATGTTTCCTTCCTTGGTGAATCCTTTTCTTTTAATTTTTTTTTTTTTTCCAGCAGGGAAGTTTTTTCCAAGCCCCATTTTAAGCATTTGTTTCCAAGGTGGAAATGGATGAAGAGTTAAAAGTTGATCCAGAAAATGATGGATGTAGGAAGAGATTGGAATAATCAGAATATAGAGATAAATGGGAATAATTTATCTCCTTTTGGGTTCAACATATGAATAATAATTTAAAAAAAAAAAAAAAGGAGCCAGAGAGAGGAAAAAAAATAAAACAAAATTAAATAATTTTTTTTAATTGCAAATATGACCTTGAAGATCACTGGAAATAAATAAATAAAACCTCCATTAGCTTTGTCACACCCTTAAAACAAATGTTCCAGTGCTGGTAATTGTGCAATTAAATTCCCAGGCTTTTCCATCTCCCTGATTCATNTTTTTTTTTTTTCCAGCAGGGAAGTTTTTTCCAAGCCCCATTTTAAGCATTTGTTTCCAAGGTGGAAATGGATGAAGAGTTAAAAGTTGATCCAGAAAATGATGGATGTAGGAAGAGATTGGAATAATCAGAATATAGAGATAAATGGGAATAATTTATCTCCTTTTGGGTTCAACATATGAATAATAATTAAAAAAAAAAAAGGAGCCAGAGAGAGGAAATAAAATAAAACAAAATTAAATGATTTTTTTTAATTGCAAATATGAACTTGAAGATCACTGGAAATAAATAAATAAAACCTCCATTAGCTTTGTCACACCCTTAAAACAAATGTTCCAGTGCTGGTAATTGTGCAATTAAATTCCCAGGCTTTTCCATCTCCCTGATTCATTACTGGGAAGCAGCAAATATGGAATTAATAAACCTGTTGCAGCAAATATGGATTTAATAAAGGAACAGCCTTGCAAACCGCATTTTGGTGATTTATTTGCCAGTTCATTAAGTAGGAACAATAAAACAAGACCAGGAAAAGCAGCACAAGAAGTGGGTTGGGATTTATTTTTTTTTTCTGTCTATTCAGGCAATTTCCAAAAAAAATTATGGATTAGTTTGTGTTTGTTGGTTTTTTTGGTGTTAAAACCCCGAATATTTGTTATATCGGAGGGAAAATGAGAATATGAATGAGGATGATAATGAGGCTATTAATGACAATGGGGATGTTAATGAGAATATTAATGAGAATATTCCAAGAGGATTCAAAGATCTTCACCCTGGAAAATTCCAAGTTTTCCCTCCCTGCCTCTTCCTCAGGGAGGAACAACACCCAGACTCCCCCAATTCCCAAAGCAATTCCCAAGACAATTCCCACAAAAAAAATCCCAAAATGCCACCAATTCCCAAATACATAAATGATGGTTGACATTAGTTCATGCTTCCAAATGGCTCCTTAAAAACTCTGGAATTAACAGCACTGGAAGGTTTTTCTCAGGATTCAGGACAGATCAGGAGGGATTGGCTGAGAAAATGGAAAATCCAAGGGATTTTAATCTGGGATGAAAAATACCTTGGAATTCCCATTCCTTCCTCTGTTCCCATTTTTTGGGATAGCAGCTAAAAAATTCTTGCTGTGGGTTTAACGCTGAGCCTCAGACGGAGAATTTTAACTTCCCACGTTAACGCGGAATTGTCTCTTTTATTTTCCACTTCAAAACCTTTATTTTCCACTCTAAAACTTTGATTTTCCACTCTTTTATTTTACACTTCAAAAATAAAAATATGAATGCGGGTATTAATGAGGATATTCCACGAGGATTCAGAGTTCTTCACCCTGGAAAATTCCAAGATTTCCCTCCCTGCCTCTTCCTCAGGGAGGAACAACACCCAGACTCCCCCAATTCCCAAGACAATTCCCACCCAAAAAATCCCAAAATGCCACCAATTCCCAAATACATAAATGATGGTTGACATTAGTTCATGCTTCCAAATGGCTCCTTAAAAACTCTGGAATTAACAACGCTGGAAGGTTTTTCTTGGGATCCAGTACAGATCAGATCAGGAGGGATTGGCTGAGAAAATGGAAAATCCAAGGGATTTTAATCTGGGATGAAAAAATATCTTGGAATTCCCATTCCTTCCTCTGTTCCCATTTTTTGGGATTGCAGCTAAAAAATTCTCGCTGTGGGTTGAACGCTGAGCCTTGGACGGAGAATTTTAACTTCCCGCGTTAACGCGGAATTGTCTCTTTTATTTTCCACTTCAAAACCTCCTCTTTTTCTCCTCCTCAAGGGCTGTTTTTTGGATTTTTTTTCGTTTTTTAATTGCCTCTGGAACGGCACACTGTCATTTAACCCTCTTGTTCTCTCTCATTTTCCACCTTCTCTATTTTCACACACAATTGAGCTGACTTACAGCGAAATAGAATTTATTAAGCCGAAAGACAATGTGGGTAATCAACATAATGCACTGTCTGCTAATCCCCGGTTACTCCATTTATTTTTTTACTGTTTATTCGACTTTTGGGCCAGGTTGTTGAGCAGAGAATATGGATTTTTCTCCGCTGAGGAGAGCCATTCAGTTGGAAAATGTCTGTGATACTTTGGGTTTTGAGGGATAAAAGCCCTGGATAAAAGGAGAATCTATCAAATCCAGGAGAGGAATTTTCATTCTCAAAGCTCTGGAAATTCCTCTTTTTAGAGTCAGGACGAAAGGTGGGAGCTGATGCAGAAATGCCCCTCAAAAGGGTGGTGAGGATGGTGGGAAGGTTTTTATTTATTTTAGGAATTATTTATTTTAGGAATTATTTATTTTAGAGAGAATTACAAACCCAGCCAGGATCTGGATGTGGGTTTGGGTGGTTAGAGCTCAGCTGGGCTCGGAAAGGTTTGAAAATCAAATTTCGGTGCCACAAAACCCCAAACATGGGATTTTTGACCATTTGGGCTTTGATTCCCACCATACAGTTTTGTTATCCCAAATATTCCAGTAGAAGATGTTCTGGGATGAGCAGGACCTTCACCAGGAATTATAGGGTCATGGGATGGTTGGGGTTGGAAATTAAAATTCAATTAAAATTCACCTTTTTCCAACCTTCCACTATCCCAACCGGGCCTTGGACATTTCCAGGGATGGAGCAGAGCCTGGGAATTCCATCCCAGCCCATCACAGCGAGGAATTTCATCCCAAAATCCCATCCGAACCTGCTCTCTGTCCCTTCAAACCCCAGCCCAGGCTGCTCCCAGGAGGTGAAAAAACCACCACAGATCCTCTCTGGTTTCCCCGAAAAAGGTTTGAAAAGGAACACAACAAGGACACGTTTTGCAAATTAAACATCAGAGACGACATCCCGAATTCCCTTCAGGTTCGGCTCCCTATCAGCTAAATTGGATCTTGTCTGGGAGGGAGAGAAAATCTCCAGTTCGCTATCTGGAATCTGGGATTTAATAATTTAATAATCCCGTTTTTCTCCCAGGGGCTGAGGGATCCTGATTGCATTTCTTTATTTTTATTTTTATTTTTATTTTTATTTTTATTTTTATTTTTATTTTTATTTTTTTATTTTTTAAAAAATTTTTTATTATTTTTTATTTTTGACTCNTGAGTGTGGCTAATTTACACCATTTTCCCTTTGAATTTACATTGGAATTTATACAATTTTCCGTTTTAATTCACATTGTAATTTACACCATTTTCCCTTTGAAATTAATTCCCATTGTAATTAACACCATTTTCCCTTTGAAATTAATTCCCATTGTAATTTACACCATTTTCCCTTTGAATTTCCATTGGAATTTATACCATTTTCCCTTTGAATCTACGTTGGAATTTATATGATTTTCTCTTTGAATTTATATTGAAACTTACTCTGTTTTCCCTTTGAATTTACGTTGGAATTTATATAATTTTCCATTTTAATTCACGTTGTAATTTACACCATTTTCCCTTTGAATTTCCATTGGAATTTATACCATTTTCCACTTGAGTTGGCATTGCAATTTACAACATTTTCCACCTGAATTCGCATTGGAATTGGTATCATTTTCCCTTCAAAATTACATAGAAATTTGCACAATTTTTCCTTTGAATTTCCATTGAAATTTATACCGTTCTCCCTTTGAATTCACATTGAAATTTATATAATTTTCTCTTTGAATTTGCACTTCAATTTACACCATTTTCCACTTGAATTCACATTGCAATTTACACCACTTCCCCTTTGAAATTACATTGGAATTTATATAATTTTTCCTTTGAATTTACACCATTTTCCCTTTGAATTTCCATTGAAATTTATACCATTTTCCCTTTGAATTCACATTGGATTTTACACCATTTTCCCTTTGAATTCACTTTGCAATTGATAGAATTTTTGAATTTTATTGCCATTTACACTGCAATTTACACTATTTCTCCTTTGAATTTACATTGGAATTTACAAAATTTTCCCCTTGAATTGATGTTGGAATTTACACCATTTTCCCTTTGAATTCACTTTGCAATTGATAGAATTTTTGAATTTTATTGCCATTTACACTGCAATTTACACTATTTCTCCTTTGAATTTACATTGGAATTTACAAAATTTTCCCCTTGAATTGATGTTGGAATTTACACCATTTTCCCTTTGAATTCACATTGGAATTTACACCATTTTCCCTTTGAATTGAAATTGGAATTTATATCATTTCCCCTTTGAATTCCCATTGCAATTCACAGCGTTTTCCTTTTGAATTTCCATTTTTCCATAATATTCCACTTAAATTTACTTTGGAATTTACACCATTTCAAACCCCTCGCCCTTCACCTCTCCTCCCAGCTGCTGCAATTCTCCTCCCACCATCCCAATTCTCCCCAAATTTCATTGCCTTTTCCCAAAAAGATCCATTTCCACCCCATTTCCACTCTGCCCTCCCCACCCTTATCTCGTAATGTGAGTATTTCTCCAAAAGCTTCATAAATCTGCTTTCCCAATAATAGAAAACTCCGTGGATTCTCCTCCAGCTCCTGCAGTATGGATTTCTCGGGGAAAAAAATGTCGTTTTTTTGACAAATGCAATCTCTCTGCTTCGCGGTGTAATCCTATTCTAGGCCTGGCAATCAAAAATAAAAAAAAAACCCAAAAAACCCAAAAAAATCCCTTAATAGGTCCTTCACAGATAATATCTGAACTGGAATTACTTCTTCATAGCCTCGAACGTTTTTCACGTTAAAGCACTGATGTCACCAAAAAAAAACCCACAAAAAATGTCATTTTGTGCAATTTTGAAGTGTCTGTGACTTAAACACAACTGATTTACCCCAAAATGTACCTTAACCTGCAGGGTGAGCAGCAGAACATCATTAATAAAGTTGTTTTATTACCAAAAAATGTTAAAATTTTATTTCATAAAGTTTTATTACCAAAAAAACTCAGGACCTGGCAGGCTGAGGGAGAATTTTTCTTCTCCTGCTGAAAAAAAAATGATAATTTATTTGATTTTATTCATCCTTTAGGAGTTTCTGGACAGGCAGATGGAGCAAAATAAAAATACTCTCCAGGTGAGGAGGTGAAATTCCATGGATTAAGAATAAAGGGTTTCAAGCAAAACCCTCCAAATCTTGAATTTTTCCTCCCTAATAATTTAATTAATTAATAATTAAGCAATTAAACAATTAAACAATTAAGGCACAGAGACAGAAACAAACTCCAAGTTGACATTTGAGTGGTGGAAAATCAGAACAATTTATTTTTTCCCGAGCTGGCTGTTTATTGCAATTATTTCAGTGTACAACAGGATCTCTCTAATAATTTTCAGCGCTGTGTGGTGATTGCTGAGCTCTTATTGTAATCAAATTCTGATTAACTGAGGATTTTACCGGTGTGGGTGATTCCCCCTTTTTAAAAAAAAAAAAAAAATCTAAACACAGACAAGCAGCTGAAAAGAAAGAAAAAACAACTTTTTCAGTACAATTTTCCCTTTGGATTCACATAGGAATTAATATAATTTTCCCTTTGAATTTGCATTTAAATTTACACAATTTTCCTTTTGAATTGACGTTGGAATTTATATAATTTTCCCTTTGAATTCACACTGAAATGTCCACCATTTTCCCTTTGAATTTCCATTGAAATATACATTGAAATTTACACCATTTCCCCTTTAAATTCACATTGGAATTTATACAATTTTCCCTTTGAATTTACACTGAAATTTATACAATTTTCCCTTTGAATTCACATTGCAATTTACACGATTTTCCCCTTGAAATGACATTGGAATTTACAAAATTTTCCCTTTGAATTCACATTGGAATGTATACAATTTTCCCTTTGAACTTCCATTGAAATTTATACAATTTTCACTTCAAATTTACATTGGAATTCATACAATTTTACCTTTGAAATTGCATTGCAATTTACACCATTTTCCCTTTGAAATTACATTTAAATTTACACAATTTTCCCTTTGAATTTACATTGCAATTTACACGATTTCCCCTTTGAATTTACATTGGAATTTATATCATTTTCCCTTTGAATTTACATTGCAATTTACACGATTTCCCCTTTGAATTTACATTGGAATTTATATCATTTTCCCTTTGAATTTACATTGCAATTTACACGATTTCCCCTTTGAATTTACATTGGAATTTATATCATTTTCCCTTTGAATTTACATTGCAATTTACACGATTTCCCCTTTGAATTTACATTGGAATTAGTGCAATTTGCCCTTTGAATTTCCATGTAAATTTACACATCAAATCTGCCCTGAAACCCTTGTGGTGTTTAATTTTCTCCTCAGGTGGAGAATTCCATTCCATGGATCAGGAATGACTTCCTGGTGGAACAATGACCCTCAAATCCCCCTTTTTATATTTAGAAAAATCCGTTTAAATGATTTCCTATTTCAAAGGGAAAAGGCATCGGTTTGTTATCACATCCCATAATCCCCCAAATCCCAATTAGCTCCTCGAAAACACAATTCAATTTACCTTCCACAAAGAGAATCCACAGTTTGCCTTAAAAAAAAATTTTGAAGCATTTCATAGAATAAGAATGCATTGCAATGCCTTAAAAAGAAATAATTTTAACTTTACTAATTTAAGCCAAAACATTTCTTACAGAAAGGAATTATTTCACTTCCACTCACTTCAACCTCACATCCTGACTTCCCAAATTATTTTTTTTTTGGGGGGGAAATTCAGATTTTGCCCCAATTATTTTGCACCACCAATGAATTTTTGTGCAAAGAGAGAAAACCGAGATAGGAGTTCTCACTCAAAGCAAGAAACCTGAGGAGAAAATCCTCTTTGTTGCTCAGTTCTTCACTTGTGAAAGGAATAAAATAACTTTTCGGAGCCCCAGGGTTGCTGTCAGAGTAAGAACATTAAGGATTAAAAGTGGCTCTGATAGTTCAGTAATTCAGAACAATTCCTGAGCCAATATTTCATTTATTCAAAGCCCTACAAAAACTGCAATCCAACCCTAAAAAAGCTAAAGAGCTCTTAAATCATCCTAAATACATAAAACCAAGCAGGGCTTTGTGGCTGAGAGTAAACCAGCTTTGTTCTTAAAGAGGAAAAATGACATTTTTATCATCTTTCCTTTTTTTATTCCCCAACTTTTATCCCGTTTTTTAGGGGAAGTTGGTGTAACTCAGACCTGGCTGGATAAACAGCAGAAATGTGTTTGTAAAACTCTTCCTAAAATGAGATTCAACACTCGTGGCTCACAGGAAAAATAGGGAGGGGAAAAAAAAACCTACATAGATGACAAAATATTGCCCAGGGAATGGGAGGAATGTGGAACAGTGGGAATTACTGCGAAACTTGGTGAATTTTTATGGGAATTCTGTGCATTTTCACGGGATTTTTTTTAAATTTTCATGGGAACTTTGTGCATTTCCATGGGAACTTCACAAATTATCGTGGGAACTTCACAAATTTTCGTGGGAACTTTGTGAATTCTCGTCGGAACTTCGTGAATTTTCAGGGCAACTTTGTGAATTTTCACGGGAACTTTGACTTTTCATGGAAACTTCATAAATTCTCATGGGAACTTTGTGAATTTTCATGGGAACTTTGTGAATTCTCATAGGAACTNACTTTGACTTTTCATGGAAACTTCATAAATTCTCATGGGAACTTTGTGAATTTTCATGGGAACTTTGTGAATTTTCATGTGAACTTTGTGAATTTTCATGGGAACTTCTTGAATTCTCATGGGAACTCTGAATTCTCTTGGGAAGTTTGTGAATTTTCATGGCAACTTTGTGAATTCTCATAGGAACTTGGCGACTTTTCATGGGAACTTTGCAAATTTTCATGAGAACTCCATGAATTTTCATGGGAACTTTGCAAATTTTCATGGGAACGATGAGAATTTCCATGGGAACTTCATGAATTTCCATGGGAACTTCTCGAATTTTCATGGGAACTTAATGAATTTTCATGGGAACTTCACAAATTTTCATGGGAACTTTGTGAATTTTCATAGGAACTTCGTGAATTTTCATGGGAACTTCACGAATTTTCATGGGAACTTCACAAATTTTCATGGGAACTTCACAAAATTTCATGGGAACTTCATGAATTCTCATGGTAATGTCACAAATTTTTATGGGAACTTTGTGAATATTTATTTGAACTTTGTGAATTTTCATGGGAACTTCATGAATTTTCATAGGAACTTCGGGTATTTACAAGGGATCTACGCGAATTTCCATGGGAACTTCACGAATTTTTGTGGGACCGTCATGGATTCTCATGGGAACTCCGTGAATTTTCAGGGCAACTTCGTGAATTTTCACAGCACCTTTGAAAATTTTCACGGGAACTTCGCTTATTTTCATGACAACTTCGCATATTTCACAGGAACTTCCCAGATTTTCATGAAAACTTCACTAATTTTTATGGGAACTTCACAAATTTTCAAGGGAACGTCACAAATTTTCATGGGAACTTCACAGGTTTTCATGGGAATGTCATGAATTTCCACAGGAACTGTCTGAATTTTCACGGGAACTTTTCGAATTTTCATGGAACTTTGCATGTGCCGAACGCAAGGACAAAGACGATGATGATGTAAGTGTTTCAGCACTAATAAATATGTCAGAAAAGCGCTTTCAATGCCCCTGCTGTGCTCCTGATTTAAATGGAGCTGGGTGGGAAACGAGATCCTTGATAAGGTCGGACAAATTAGCTCACAAAGCTTAAATTAAATCCTGGTTCTGCTGCCGTCAGGAAAAGTCGATCCGAGAATTCCCTGTTTTATTTGGGATTCAGTTCCTCGGGGTTTTACGTTTTGGGGGTTTTACGTTTTGAGGGTTTTTGCTTTGCACAAGTGTTTGAGAAATTACAGAAAAAAAAGCCGGCCCGAAATTGGCATTTTCCAGCACGTTCCATGAGTCAAAGCAATTTCCCTGCAGCCCTTGCCAGAGAGGTGTCCTTCCTCCCCAAAAAACCCCAACCAGAGATCTCTGAAACCCCAACAAATCTGCTGAGGAGACAGAAATTTAATGGATTTAATCTGCGTTTTGTCAAACCTCTTGGGGAGATAAAACAGCCAGAATGGACAAGTTTGCTTTCTGAATGCAAAACTAAAAAAAAAAAAAAAATAAAAAAAATTTCAAACAACAACAACAAAAGAAC
>VZRM01003626.1:8727-29242 GCA_013397955.1 Grantiella picta | reverse complement strand
TTTTGTTTTAGTTTTTGGTTTTTTGGGGTTTTTTGGTTGGTTGGTTGGTTGGCTTGGTTGTCGGGGGTTTTTTTTGGTTTTTTTTGCTTGGTTTTGGTTTTTTGTGTTTGTTTGTCTTTAGGTTTTTTGGGTTTTTTGTATGGTTGGGGTTTGGTTTTCTGGGTTTTTTTTTTGTTGTTTTTTGTTTGGCTTGTGTTTTTTGGGGGGTTTTGTTTGTTTGTTTGGAGTTTTTTTGGTTTGTTTTGTTAAATTTGCTCTCACAGAGCAAAGCCCCAACCCGGCAGAGTGAAAATCCCATTTTTCCATCCCACTCGGGAGGTTGGGATGTTTTCAAGGGGAATCCATGCCTGTATTTATCTCATTTCCCGCTAAATGGAGTTACAGATATAATTACACACTCTGGCAAAAATCACTGCAGCTAAGCTCAACCACCTCTGCTCCACCTCCTTTTTTTACTCCTGTTAAGAAGAGGGAAAAAAAAAATTCAGGGATGCAAATGAAGAGCTCATTTATCCCAAATCATCAATTACAGGAATTAGTAATCCAGCAGCAAGTTAAATAATAATTAACTATTATTATGGCTGCTGGGAAAATTATATTTCAGGGATATCTGGGGGGAAAAAACCAGCAAATATTAATGGTGTTTGTCACAACCTGTTAAACTCACGCCAGGGATTCCACAAACCAAAATAAAATTCTTTTCCAGGGAGTCCTCAGGTGTCATTTCAAGAGCTGGGAGTGCTTTAAGCAGCAGGGAAATCACGGCAAAAATTCACTTTTACACAATTTCGAGACCCTTGGGAAATCCAGGGATTCAAATGAAGAAAATCACAGCAAAATTCACAGCAAAAATTCACCTTTTCACGACTTCCAAAGCCTTAGGAAATCCAGAGATTCAAATGAAGAAAATCATCACAAAAACTCACCTTTTCACCATTTCCAAACCCTTAGGAATTCCAGGTTCCCACTTTTTTCTCCCCTTGTAAATTGGAAGAAAACAATTCCTCGGTTTCATCCTTGGAATTCCTGTCAGCGTTGGGGTGTTTGGATTTATAAATTCTCCTGATGGATTTGGATTCCAATTAGTGGAGTGGCTGATTTTCTCTAATTACAACAGGGATGCAAATGAAGAAAATCATGGCAAAAGTTCACCTTTGCGCCACTTCAAAAGCTTTAGGAATTCCAGGGATGCAAATGAAGAAAATAATGAAAAAGATTCACCTTTGCACCACTTCCAGAGTCTTAGGAAGTCCAGGGATTTAAATTAGGAAAATCACGACAAAAATTCACATTTTCACCAATTCCAAACCCTTACGAATTCCAGATTTCCACTTTTTTTTCTCCCCTTGTAAAGTGGAACAATTCCTCGGTTTCATCCTTGGAATTCCTGTCAGCGTTGGGGTGTTTGGATTTATAAATTCTCCTGATGGATTTGGATTCCAATTAGTGGAGTGGCTGATTTTCTCTAATTACAACAGGGATGCAAATGAAGAAAATCATGGCAAAAGTTCACCTTTGCGCCACTTCAAAAGCTTTAGGAATTCCAGGGATGCAAATGAAGAATATCATCACAAAAATTCACCTTTTCACCACTTCCAGAGTCTTAGGAAGTCCAGGGATGCAAATGAAGATAATCACAACAAAAATTCACATTTTCACCAATTCCAAACCCTTAGGAAGTCCAGGTTTCCACTTTTTCCTCTCCTTGTAAATTGGAAGAAAACAATTCCTCGGTTTCATCCTTGGAATTCCTGTCAGCGTTGGGGTGTTTGGATTTATAAATTCTCCTGCTGGATTCGGGTTCCAATTAGCGGAGTGGCTGATTTTCTCTAATTGCAACCGTTCGTCATCAGGCTGTTTCCTCTAATTGGTCACCTCAAGTACATCAATTTAGTGGATTCACAGTTTGTGAAACTTGGCTGAGGAATCCTGGAGTTCTCCAAAGGCTCCTTGGCCACACATTCTCCATGGAAAAACCTCTTTTCTCAGGATCCAAACACAACAACCCCGAGGACAGGGAAAGCACAGAGGTGACGATATTTGTGGTTTATTTTCAGCTCTGTCGCCACCCCTGGGGGATTCATTTAGCCTTTTGGCACCTCACTTAACTCCAGGGCAAGGTAATTAATTCAAACCTGTAATTACACCTTGGCTTTCATCAGGCAATCCAAAACGATGCAGGGGTGTAACTCTGGAGTGGAATAAACTCAATTTTTCTTTCCTTGGAAGAAATGCAGGGGTGTAACGCTGGAGTGAAATAAACTCAATTCGCTTCAGTGGAATAAACTCAATTCACTTCAGTGGAATGAACTCAAACTCACAGAGTGGTGTGGACCAAAAAAAACCCTGAAATGCAGGAGAAATGTGCATTTAAACCCTCGACCTTTGGCTCAACATATTCTGTTCTCACCAGCTCTGATAACAGTAAAAGAAATCCCTAAATTCGTAATATAAATTATTTAAAACTGAAGTACAGCCTGAGGAATGAGGTCACCATGGAACCCCCGAGAGCTGGGAGAGATTTTTGGGATTTCCTGCCCAGAACAGCTCCCTCGTTGCCCCTGGAATTCCGTGGGCAGCCTGGCGCTGGGCTGGGAGGATTTTCTCTTGGTGGATCTGGAATTTTGGTTTCTCCCCAACTCCAATCACTCTTTTCAAGAGAAAGTGAGAGAGGATAAAATGCTGGTGAGGCACAAACGAGCTGGGTTGAAACTGGGAGAACTCAGAATTTTCTATTCATGGATTTAGGATGAAAACAGGAAATTCCTTCTCCTGCTCTCCACCAAACTGAGGTCCTGAAGTCATTCAGGACAAGAAAGATTCCACAGCAGCCTCAGCTGTGATTTGGTGAAAACACACAGAAAAGCAGAACACATATCAGATTCGAGGTTTTGGCGAATCCTTTTGCCCTGAAAGACTCAATTTCAGAATCTTCATTGCTCTTTGGTTGCTTTTCCATCCTCCTGGGAATCCAAGGCAGCAGCCTGACTTTGGGTGAAAACACTCAAAAAAGCAGAGCAGGTGTCAGATTTTAAATTTTGGTGAATCCTTCTGCCCTGAAAGACTCGATTTCGGCAATTTCGTTCCTCTTTGGTTGCTTTTCCATCCTCCTGGCCATCCAAGGCTGTGTCGCCCGAGCTCCAGCTGGATCCTCACCATGCTCACCTTCCCTTTTCGTCAGGAGCAGCAGCAGCAGCTCTGGATCTCCTCCTCCCTTTGGCTCTCTCCAGAAGCAGCCAAACGATATCATAAAATGCTCTCCCGTTGCCCAAACTACCCCATTTTTTGCTCTATTTAATTTAACACGATTTCTCTGTTCCTACAAGTTCCGGCCACTTAACTGCCATGCTGTTTGCGAGGGCTGCAGAGGGAAGGGGCTGAGAGCCATGGCAGTAAAATCAGTAAAATCCTCTCTTTTCAGCTCAGCCAGGACTCCACCTGCTGCTCCAGCAGCTCTCTGGTCAGGAGTTTGGAATTTCCTGTGATGCCTGATGGTTTTTTGCCTTTTTTGTGCCAGTTTTTACATTTTTATACCCTTTTCCTATTTTCTGTACCCTTTATACGCTCTTTGTACCCTTAGCCTACATGGGTGAAATTTTTGTAATCTGATATTTTAGCTTAGTTTGGGTTCTGCGAGGCAGAAAAACCAAATATGAACAGAAAGAGACCAGAGAGCTCAGTGCTTTCAAAAACTTGAGATTCAACCTTGGTTGAAATTTTCTCTCTGGAACATATATTGTAGACTGAGCTTTAGCCTCACTTAGGGGAGAGCAGTTAAAATAGGGGGACAACTACTTCATTTATTAGGTTTTTTATTGGCGGATTTGAGTCAGATATGCTAATATGCAAAGTCCACAAAATTGTACGCACGGAGTGTGCTCCAACTTTGCAGAGCTGTGCACCTAAAATCCTATTAAACTCCAAAATAAACCCCTTTTACCCCTTTTGAACTGCGCCTNAGCTTAGTTTGGGTTCTGCGAGGCAGAAAAACCAAATATGAACAGAAAGAGACCAGAGAGCTCAGTGCTTTCAAAAACTTGAGATTCAACCTTGGTTGAAATTTTCTCTCTGGAACATATATTGTAGACTGAGCTTTAGCCTCACTTAGGGGAGAGTAATTAAAACAGGGGGACAATTATTTAATTTATTAGGTTTTTTATTGGGGGATTTTAGTCAGATATGCTATTATGCGAAGTCCACAAAATTGTATGCACGGAGTGCGCTCGACCTTTGCAGAGCTGTGCACCTAAAATCCTATTAAACACCAAAATAAAACCTTTTTACCCCTTTTGAACTGCGCCTGCCTCGTATGTCTACCAACCGAAGGGCAACAACAGCAGAATGGATGTGGCTTTTTCCCACCACCACTCCTTGGGGGCACACAACCCCTGCTTTACGGGCTGTGGGTTTCCCTATGGGTTTCCCTATAGGTTTCCCTGTGGCTCTATGGATTTTCTGTGGGTTTCCCCATGACTTTGTGGGTTTCCCCATTGCTCTGTGGATTTCCTCATGTGGATTTCCCTGTGGGTTCCCCCACAGCTCTGTGGGTTTCCCAGTTNCACGGAGTGCGCTCGACCTTTGCAGAGCTGTGCACCTAAAATCCTATTAAACACCAAAATAAAACCTTTTTACCCCTTTTGAACTGCGCCTGCCTCGTATTTCTACCAACCGAAGGGCAACAACAGCAGAATGGATGTGGCTTTTTCCCACCACCACTCCTTGGGGGCACACAACCCCTGCTTTACGGGCTGTGGGTTTCCCTATGGGTTTCCCTATAGGTTTCCCTGTGGCTCTATGGATTTTCTGTGGGTTTCCCCATGACTTTGTGGGTTTCCCCATTGCTCTGTCGATTTCCTCATGTGGATTTCCCTGTGGGTTCCCCCACAGCTCTGTGGGTTTCCTAGTTGCTCTGTGGGTTTCCCTTTTGGTTTCCCCATTTCGTTGTGGCTTTCCCTGTGGGTTTCTCTGTGGCTCTATGGATTTTCTTTGAGTTTCTCCATGACTTTGTGGGTTTCCCCACAGCTCTGTGGGTTTCCCTTTTGGTTTGCCCATTTCTCTGTGGGTTTCCCCACAGCTCTGTGAGTTTCCCTATGGGTTTCCCTGTGGCTCTATGGATTTTCTGTGGGTTTCCCCATGACTTTGTGGGTTTCTCCATTGCTCTGTGGATTTTCTCACAGCTTTGTAGGTTTTCCGTTTCCCTGCGGGTTTCCCTGCGAGTTTCCCCACAGCTCTGCGGGTTTCCCAGTGGGTTTCCCCAAAGCTCTGCGGGTTTCCCCACTGCTCTGTGGGTTTCCCTTTGGGTTTCCCCATTTCTCTGTGGGTTTCCCTGTGGGTTTCTCTGTGGCTCTATGGATTTTCTTTGAGTTTCTCCATGACTTTGTGGGTTTCCCCACAGCTCTGTGGGTTTCCCTTTTGGTTTGCCCATTTCTCTGTGGGTTTCCCCACAGCTCTGTGAGTTTCCCTATGGGTTTCCCTGTGGCTCTATGGATTTTCTGTGGGTTTCCCCATGACTTTGTGGGTTTCTCCATTGCTCTGTGGATTTTCTCACAGCTTTGTAGGTTTTCCGTTTCCCTGCGGGTTTCCCTGCGAGTTTCCCCACAGCTCTGCGGGTTTCCCAGTGGGTTTCCCCAAAGCTCTGCGGGTTTCCCCACTGCTCTGTGGGTTTCCCTTTGGGTTTCCCCATTGCTCTGTGGGTTTCCCTTTGGGTTTCCCCATTGCTCTGTGGGTTTCCCTTTGGGTTTCCCCACTGCTCTGTGGGTTTCCCTTTGGGTTTCCCCATTGCTCTGTGGGTTTCCCTTTGGGTTTCCCCATTGCTCTGTGGGTTTCCCTGTGGCTCAGTGGATTTTCTGTGGGTTTCCCCATTACTTTGTGGGATTCCCCACAGCTCCATGGGTTTTCCAACAGCTTTGTAGGTTTCCCCATTTCTCTGTGGGTTCCTCCGTGGCTCTGGCATGAGAATTTCCCAGCAGGAGCACCCAAGGTGNTGGATTTTCTGTGGGTTTCCCCATTACTTTGTGGGATTCCCCACAGCTCCATGGGTTTTCCAACAGCTTTGTAGGTTTCCCCATTTCTCTGTGGGTTCCTCCGTGGCTCTGGCATGAGAATTTCCCAGCAGGAGCACCCGAGGTGCTCAGGGTGTCCCTCAGGGTGTCCCTCTGGGTGTCCCTCAGTCCCCCCTTCAGCACCAAGGACACTTCCCAGACCCGGCTTTGCTCCCTGACTCAAATCCTTCAGGATTTCCCTGGGAAACTCAGTCAGGCTGAGTCTCTCCGAGGCTTTCACGTTTAAAGGAAATTGGAAGAGACGAGAGTGACTCCAGCTTGGCTCCAGCACTGATCTGAGCAGCTGAAGTGGCTCCATTTCACCCAGAGAGCCTGGCACAGACCCAAACCCCAAAAAAACCCGAAATCCATCCCAGTGCCAGCTCCTCGCGGGGTCACGGGGGCTCTGGGGTGCCACCAGCCCGGAGAAGGGATCAGGACAGCCAGAAAAGGGATTAAATCCCACAAAAAAAGTGGATTCTGAGCACTCCAGACAGCGCCAGGCTCGGGGGGATGATGAAAGCTGTGATCCCCAGGCTGGAAGAACTCCAGGATTGCAGCTCAGGGAATTCATTCTGATAATGAATCTCCTCGGGGCAGGGAGCACGAGCAGGCAGAGGAGAGAAAGGGGAGATAAAATGCTGGTGAGACACACAAACGAGCTGGGTTGGAGCTGGGAGAGCTCAGCCTTTTCTATTCATGGATTTAGGATGAAAAGGAGAAATTCCTCCTGCTCTCCACCAAATTGAGGAGCTGAAGTTGTCCAGGACAAGAAAAGCTCCACAGCAGCCTCAGCTGTGGCTTTGGTGAAAACACACTCAGGGCAAGGTTAAGGATTTCCAGCGAAGACAAAGGATTCAGGAATGCAGCTCAGGGAGAGAATCTGGCTTTGTACACCACGAGAAATCCAATTTAGAGCCCGAAGCAGAGGAGGAGATGATAAAGGTAATATACTTGACAAAGTTTCCCAGAGATACACACTGGAGAAATCCATCCAGACCATTTATTCCTCTGCGAGCAACTGGAAAGGCTCATTACAGATTCTGCCTTTGTTGCTCCATGGAAATGGAAATGCTAATTGGTTTACTTGAAGTTTAATTGAAAATTAATAGAATTTCACCAGAGATTTGCGGCGGAGGACTGGAGTTAAAATGACATTTGATTAAAGTCACACTGAAAACCTACTCAAGGACGTTGTGGAGACGGCAGGCGCGGCTTTCCTTTTGGAATGGAAATAAATATTTATCATTAGAAGCAACCGTTGAGAAAATCCGCTGTTTTTAAGGATCTGAGATGTTTTTTACCAGCACCTCTTTGTCATTTTTGTGGCTTCAAGGACCCCTCAGGGTGGTCTTTATCCTAAACAGAGGATGTTCAAACCCATTCACACATTTCCCAAAAAATATGGATATGCGAGATTAACAATGGAAGTCTGACAAGGATTATACAGGAAATTTCCTGGGAGATGTTGAACAATTCAATTGGAATTTTATCCATTTATCTGCATGATATATAAGGAATATAAGGAAACACTTAGAGACACTCAGCTGCAAATTCAGCCCTGTGCTGTTGCTTTCCTCCAAAGAAACGAGCTCAGGCTGTAATTCTTGGTGTTTTTTGACTCTTCTTTTCCTACTGGCTGGGAGATCCACCTCCATAAAGATTTGGAAAATAAACAAACGCTGGAATTGAAAACACCAGGTCAACTTCCCAGCGTTCCACGGCGGAATTTTCTCGGCTAGCATTTCCAAGAAGGAGGAAATGTTGGCCAACTGCAGCAAAATCTGGGTTTGGACACCACGAAGCACAGGCTGGAGACGAGATCAGGAAATCTGAGTGAGAATCAACTGAATATTCATTTGATCGACTGCAATTCCATTTCCTTTCCCATCGCTATGGTAACTGTTTGGCTGCCGTTGGATATTTACCCGAAACGCGCTACTATTTCAACGCCAGCACCAAAAGTAGGTCGTTAAGCTGCCGTCCCCACCGATAGATCTGCGCATTTCCAAAGCCTTAATTGCTTTCCTTTCCAGGCAGAGCTAAATCAGCCCTGGAAGGAGTTATCGATCGATCGGAAGCGCGAGGCCATTGTCCCCGGAGGAGAAAAAGCATTTTCTTCAATTATCAGCTAGCGGTTGTGTCACTCCAGAGCCCTTTGATAGTCAAAAAGAAAGAGATAGAAGATTTTGTGGGGATTTAACAGCGAGTTAAATTATATTTTTAACAAAAAAAAGTTAGTAAAAATTAAATAAAATTAATCATTTAATACAAATTAAATTTTTAAAAAATTTAATTTTATTTCTGGCAACGCCAAGCCCAGATTTTTTGGATGTTCAGGGGTTTTTCTGTTATACCCACATTTTCCAAAGAACTGCCACCTGGACAAACGGTGCCAATTAAGTCACTAATGACAGCGGTCAATAATTGCTGGGATGTGGATTAGAATTCAAACCAAGCAAGACAATCTCTTTATAACCCACCTTTCAATACTTGAGAATCATTAGTTCTCAGTGTGCACAAGTTACCAACGCTTCCAGTGACTCATAATAATCATAAAAAATTAGGATTATGTAACAAAGAATTCATTTCGACTCATAAAAAAGCCCACGTGGGCTTTTTTATACTAAAAACTATTTATAGTTTTTATTCTATAAATAGTTTTTATACTATAAACTATTTGCACCTCAAATGTTTACAGTGAGCGGTGGTTTTGTGTTGAAAAATTGAGTTTGAAATTTAAATTGTGTTTAAAATCTCTGCTCCCAGTTTCCCCCTCAACCACTGCTTATGTGTAACCTTTATTACCAATAAAAGTAACAATAATTACTTCTAAATTAATTAATAGAGGTAATAATAATTACCTCTAATGAATACCTCTGAAAAACGATTCCTGTATGTTGCAGGCAGGCACATCAGCAAAGCTTTACCATTTATTTCACCTCTTTATTTCCTTTTCAGCACCACAAAAGGTCTCTGAGATTCCCCATCAGAACGAAAATAAAGGTCTGTGAGATCTCCTTTTGCCACGGAGGAATTCAACCAGGATGGAGTCAGAGAGCTCCACAACTCCGAGGTCAAACAGCAGTAATTAAATTAAAGAAGTCTATTTATTTCTGACTTTTCTCCCCACCAGGAGGAACTCAACCCACAGCAGGGATTTCTGCCTGTTTGCTGATTTCCAGGAGCTTTTCTCTCCAGCAAATCCTTCCCTGAAAATCAATTCCAGCAATAAAATTCCTGGCTGAGGTCTGCAGCAAAAGCTGATCTTTTGGCCTCAGGATGCATTTTCTCTGCTGTGTTCTAACACGGCGCAGAGCAGATGCAAACCTGCCTGGAAAAGTTAAAATCTCAGTTCTCTGAAGTCCTAAAATGGGAAAAAATCCGAAAAAACCCCCTTAAATAATCCCAAATAAAGATCTCTGAGATTTGTTGTGTTTTACAGAAGAAAAAGGCACAGAGTAGATGCAAACCCTCCTGGAAAAGTTAAATTCTCAGTTCTCTGAAATCCTAGAACAGGGAAAAGAAAACCTTAAATCATCCCAAATAAAGATCTCTGAGATTTGTTGTGTTTTACAGAAGACAAAGGCACAGAGTAGATGCAAACCCGCCTGGAAAAGTTAAAACCTCAGTTCTCTGAAGTCCTAGAATGAGAAAAAAAAGCCCTTAAATCATCCCAAATAAAGATCTCTGAGATTTGTTGTGTTTTACAGAAGACAAAGGCACAGAGTAGATGCAACCCCGCCTGGAAAAGTTAAATTCTCAGTTCTCTGAAGTCCTAAAATGGGGAAAAAACCAACAAAAAACCCTAAATCATCCCAAATAAAGATCTCTGAGATTTCCTGTGTTTTACGGAAGCAGAAGCCTCATCCCCTGCGGAACGAGGAGCTGGTAGGGTTTGGGATTGGGCTATCAGCAAGAATTACAGCTGCAGTGTTATCAGCGGCAGGAAATGTTCCCATTCCTCCCGTCCCCACCACACCACCTCCTCGCCGTATCTCGCCGCAATTTGGCCTCCCAGAAATGACTTTCCGCAGAAAAATGAGCCCGAGGGGTGTGATAGTGCTGAAACAATTCTCTGGAGTTCCCTGATGAAAAATGCCCTGGAATAAATCACTGGGAAACTGCGGAGATTCCTCCTCGAAATCTGAGTTTTGCTGCTGCCGTGGCTCGGATGGATAAACAGAATTTGGTAAGGGATGGGGTTGGGTCTGGATTTTAACCTGGATGGTCGTGGGATAAGTGGTAGTGAAAGCAGCCCCAGCAGGATCTGTGGAAATAGAAATAAAAATGAAAATAATCTTTGGGGATTTAGAAGGGAATTCTTCTGTGAGGAAGAATGGATGGGATTTAAGGTTCTTTCAACCCAAACCATTCCAGGATTCCCTAAGGAATGTGAACAGCCTCAGCAGAAGGACAAAACCTCCAGAAAATTCCTAAAAATTTGTCATTTCAGGAATAAAACCTTCCCAGTTTGTCAGGCTGGAAATGCTTGAGCTGCCGTGGGAACCCCTAAATGCTCATCAATAAACAAGGTAATAATCTGTGGAAACACAAACAAAAATTAAAATAATCTTTGGGGATTTAGGAGGGAATTCTTCTGTGAGGAAGAATGGATGAGATTTAAGGTTCTTTCAACCCAAACCATTCCAGGATTTCCTAAGGAATCTGAGCAGCCTTAGCAGAAGGATAAAATCCCCAAGAAAATTCCTACAAATTTGTCATTTCAGGAATAAAACCTTCCCAGTTTGTCAGGCTGGAAATCCTTGAGCTGCCGTGGGAACCCCTAAATGCTCATCAATAAATTTCTTCTTTCAGAAGAATTCCCAAAATGTTCTTCATTAATTCCCCCTAATTTCCCCTATTAGCTTCATTTGATGTTCACACTTGTCCCTTTCCACGCCTTTCATCCAGCAAAGTCAGAAATGGAAGGCAATTTAAGCAAACAGAACACAATCAGCTCTCATTTCCTCATTTAATTCACAATATTCGAGTTTTCGCCTCGATTTTCACAGCCCGTGCTGAACTTCAGAACCTCCCTTCTCCGAACAGCTCCAGGCTTTGGTTTTTCCCCACCCAGTTCCCAAAATCATTTTGTGTTGTTCATTCTCCTTGTTTCCCTTTCCTGCAGACCAACTAATCCTTTTCATTTCAAAGCCATGTCATTATTAAAGCTTCTTATTTCGCTCTGGGGCTCCATCTGTTCCAGAGCCACACTCCGGCTTTCCGCTCGACTTTTACACCTCACACTTCAACCTCTTGGGCATATTTTGGATACAACAAAATGGATTTTATTTTTTTTTTTTAACTCCCAGATGCTCCCCTGCACCCCAGTGTCCCAACCAGAGGGTGAGGAACTCCTGAGTAACCAGGTTTAATTTGAATTTTAATTTAAATTTTAATTTCAGAGGCTCAAGGTGAAGGTTGGATGCAGAGGATCCACAGCAGAGTTCACAAGTCACGGTAATTAGTGCTAATTAAAGCTGTCAAATAGCTCAAATCCCTCTTTTTCCTGGCAAATAGCTCAAATCCCTCTTTTTCCTGTCCAAGATTCATCAGGGGCAGGAAGAGATGAGAAGGGAATTTCTGAGATGAGAAAAGAATCTTTGGGATGAAAAAGGATTCTTTGGGATAAGAAGGGAATCTTTGGGATGAGAAGGGAATCTCTGAGACGAGAAAGGAATTTCTGAGATGAGAAATGAATCTTTCGGTTGAGAAAGGAATCTTTGGGATGAAAAAGGAATCTTTGAGAGGAGAAAGAAATCTTTGGGATGAGAAATGAATCTTTGAGATAAAGGGTTCTTTGGGATGAAAAAGGAATCTTTGGGATGAAAAAGAAATCTTTGGGATGCGAAGTGAATCTTTGGGATGATAAGGGAATCTCTGAGATGAGAAAGAAATTTCTGAGATGAGAAATGAATCTTTCGGTTGAGAAAGGAATCTTTGGGATGAAAAAGGAATCTTTGGGATGAAAAAGGAATCTTTGGGATGAGAAGGGATGAAAAAGGAATCTTTGAGAGGAGAAAGGAATTTTTGAGAGGAGAGCGGAATCTCTAAAGAGGGAATCTTCGGGATGAAAAAGGAATCTCTGAGATGAGAAAGGATTGTTTGGGATGAAAAAAGCAATCTTTGGGATGAGCAGTGAATCTTTGGGACGAGAAGGGAATCTCTGAGCGATCTGTTGCTCCCACTGCCAGGAATCAACGCTGAAAACACAGAAAACAACACAAGCCACTAAAAATCTGCATTACTCCACACAGAGATGAGAGAATATATGGAAAAATAATCTACTTATTGTAATCATATGGAAAAATCATCTACTCCACATCCCAAATCCTGAGGGAATCTGAGCTCTCGGGGATCCACCAGGATCCATCCATCCATCCATCCATCCACCCCCTGCTGCACTTCAGGCACCACTGAACCCTCCGAGGAGAACCCAGAGTGGCCAGCTGAGCATTCGGAGATCAAATCGATCAACCAGCATGCTTGGAAACCAATTTCTCTTTTTTTTATTCCATTGTAATTGTTAAAAAATGATTATGCAAGAGGATGGAGAGGGGAGAATGAAAGCAGCGTGGGAGGACAGCAACTCCCAGCCAGGAGATGTGCTCCGTGCTTTTAATAAACAGCAACAAATCGCACAGAACCGGGCGAGAGGCGAGTGCTTCGCTGAATTCGGGCCAAAAAATTTATTCTGATCCTCGCTGGCTGGGAAAAAAAAAAAATAATAATTTCAGCGAGCGGGAAGGTGCCAGGTTATTTCTTGTTATCTGACATGTCTGGGAGAGGGAGGTTGTCAGCAGCTCCTCAGATTGAGTCATCAGGCCTGATATTCCTGCCTTAAAATACCTCTTTTTCTGCTCGGCAGCAAAACCACCTCTGTGCTTCTGACGGAGGATGGAGCACAAAAGAATTTCCTTTTTCCAGCAGCAGCCAAGTTCTCAGGAGAGACCCAGAGAGCAAAGCTCCTCCTGGAGTTCCTCGTTTCGGGTCTTGTTTTTTATGGTTATTATCCCTAACCTTTTCACTCAAGCCGGCACGGAACAATTCTGACAAGTTTATTAAAGGCTTGCGTTATTCCACTTGACATTTATGAAGGGGAGATGATAAATAAGCGGAGGGATGACATGTTCGCCAGAAAGGCAAACCCTGGTGAGAAAGGCTTCTCCCCAGCCTCCTTTTTAAATGAAATTTACTCTCTGCAGTCATTCCTGTCGCTCTAGGAAGGGGGAAAAAAAACCCCCAGTTTTTGTGCCCTTGAAGAGGGACAATCTATTGCTGGAAATATTATTATTGCTATTAAAAAATCTTTAATTTTGGGCAGGAGAAGAACACAAAACCACCAAGCAAACCCAGGTGGGATTTGCACAAAATCCTCCCAGACCTTCACCAGGGAGGCTCAGCAGCAGCCAGCAAACACAAAAAGGGGATTTTCTTTCACATCATGCTGAAAAATGACAATAATTAAGATGATTTCAGTTCAGGAGCATCGGTTTTATTTCTATTTAATTTAACTCTTTGGTTGTTAATCATTTTAAGGACAAACTCTGCAGTTTCCGTGCTCTACAAGGCTTTTTTTGAGCATAAAAATCTCACCATATTCCCAGGTAAACCTGCATGGAGGAGCTTTTGATCTCTGCAATATTCAGATACTAGATCAAAACACAATCCAAACCAGATTAGAATGATCATTGCCCTGACAGCGCCAGAAATTACTTCTGTTGTTACAAATTAAAAAGAAGAAATAATAAAGGTTTTAACGTGTTCCTTGTGGGACGTTTTGCCTTTCCCTCCCAGGAAGGTTCCAGGGAGTTCTAAATAACCTCAATCACTTCCAATCAGCCTGGCAGAAGGGCAGCAAAGTTGATTCAGCAGCCAAATTCCTCATCATTTGCAATCACTCTGCAGTTCAGGTGCAGATGGCAATGGCAGAGACTGGAATCCCAGAACGGCAATCCACAGGTGGCAAATCTTCCCTGGAGCTGGGAGGAAATCCTGGAATTAACCCTCAAATCAGAATTTGGAGGGTGAGGGTGAGGGTGAGACAGGGAAGGGAAGGGAAGGGAAGGGAAGGGAAGGGAAGGGAAGGGAAGCAGTTTGGGAAATGTTAAATCCTCACTGAGGCTTAAAGTTCTCTGCTGATGGAGCCTGAGAGGTCTCTGCTCACCCTAATCCAAGGGTCTGAATCCTGGCAGTGATGCTTTGGGATTTTAGTTTCTGTATTTTCCACGTATTTGTAATCCTGTGGTTCTCTAGTGTGTAACTCAGGACTCCATTCAGAGTGCTGAGCTAATGTCTCTCATTTTGAGGCAAAACAATTCCTCTCCAAGCCCAAAACTCAAGGACACCTCACTGTCTCAGAGCCCCAAGATATGGAAACAGAAGTGAATGAACTGGGGGAGCAAACTTGGAGTGATTGACTTCATTAGCTGAAGCTGTAATTGGAGGATTAACCCCTGATATGCAAATGCACAGAACTAATAAAGCATGAAAAACTGATGACCTTATAAAAAATTTACAAAGTATGAAAAACTGGTGCCCTGCTGTCCATTTTGGGTGTAGCCCTGGGTGAGCTGTGAGTGCCCTGAATGCACCTGAAGGCCTTCAGTGAATTTAACTGCTTTTTATTATTTTAATTTTATCTGACCTCTGTTTTAGGTTAGCCCCTCAAGGCATCAGTGTCACTCCCTGGATCATTCTGATCCCTGGCCGCAGCTAACACAACAAGGACAAAGATCCCAGGGAATCAAAGGCCCTGAGTCACCTGGGGGAAATGACTTTCAAATGGAAAAAAAGGGGGCAAATTAACCCAACATTCCTGTAACCACCTGAACAAGATGCAAACAAAACAGAGAAAGGTGACTGCTTTTTGTCAGAGCCTTCGGTGCTCTCAGTGCTTCTCTTCATCATCGTGGATTTCCCTGACGGATCTCCTGCCGCCACCAAACTGCTCCGAGCTCCGTTCCTCCCCAGTGCAAGGATGTGGGTTTTATGGAAATGCTTTCCCCGCGCCCAGCGGTTTGGAGCATTTATTATTGGTAATAATCCATGGTTAATAGCTCTGCTTTCTTCTGGGGATGGCGAAGAGCTTGATCAGTTCTGCCGAGGGGAATTATTCCGCCTGGTAATGAAATATCCTCACCTCCCGGGCCGGAAGGGGAATGAGATGGGGCAGAGCAGCTCAGCAGAGGAAACCCTGGATGGTTTCTGCAGAAAATATGTGAATATCCTCTGCTATTTCGGGCAGCTTTCTTCATTCCAACAAGCAAAAAAAAAAACCTGAAGTGATGCAAATAGAGATGAAAGTCCTGGGGAGACGAGGAAGAGTCATTTCCTGACACAAGTGGACGTTGCAAGGGAAGGGATTGGGCAGAGCAGTTCGGCCCCACGGGAGAAGATCCGTCAGGATTTGAAGTCTGAGCTCAGTTTGATTCCTCCCTGAGCTGAGCAGGGAGAGCTCCTGACGCTGGCAGCCCTGGGGAAGGACAGGGAGAGCCTGGGACGCTGACAGGACACTCAGTGCCAGAGTGTGACAGGGTTGGAGACGGGAAATTGTAATATTTGGGGCTCCTGGCAAGGGGGGATTGTCAGGCTGGAGAACAGGGCTGGTTTGTGCCGTAAGGAATTACAGATTTTACAATATTTGGGTCTTCTGGCAAGGGGGGATTGTCAGACAGGCTGGTTTGTGCTGTTGGGAATTACAGATTTTACAATCTTTGGGTCTCCTGGCAAGGCGGGATTGTGAGACAGGCTGGTTTGTGGTGTTGGGAACTACAGATTTTACAAAATTTGGGTCTCTTGANACAGATTTTACAATATTTGGGTCTTCTGGCAAGGGGGGATTGTCAGACAGGCTGGTTTGTGCTGTTGGGAATGGTGCCCTGCTGTCCATTTTGGGTGTAGCCCTGGGTGAGCTGTGAGTGCCCTGAATGCACCTGAAGGCCTTCCTACAGATTTTACAAAATTTGGGTCTCTTGATAAAAGGGGTTTGTCAGGCACGCTGGAGAATTTTAATTTCCTGGAAATTGCGCATTGTTCAGTGAAAGGAATGGGGATTTCCAGAGAAAACAGAAATCCTCTGCCATAAAACTGCCCTGGAACTGTGAGATCCTTTTTGGGTGTAAACCAGGGAGCTCAGTTTGGGCTCAGCAGCCACACAGGATGGAGAGGTTGAGACACTGGAAAATGCAAAAAAAGTGAGATATCGTCTGTTTCCAGGTTTTATTGCACATTGAGGTGTCCAAAGGGAGCTGGGAAGAGCAGGGTGGTGAATGACCTGAGCATTTCTGGGCTCTGAGGCAAAGGAAAAGTGCTTTTCCTCCCTCAGCTCTGCCGGGAGCTGTCCGTGGTGCCTGAGAAACGTGCAAATCCACATCCATCCTTTTCCTGAGAAATGTGCAAATCCACATCCATCCTTTTCCTGAGAAATGCGCAAATCCATATTCACCTTTTTCTTAAAACATGTGTAAATCCATATTACTCTTTTTCTAACAAAAGTACAAATCCATATTCACCCCTTTACTAAGAAATGTGCGAATCCACAGTCATGCTTTTCCTAAGAAATATCAAATCCATATTCACCCTTTTCCTAAGAAATGTGCGAATCCACATTCACCCTTTTCCTTGCTCACGTAGAATTTAAATCCTTCATTTTTCTTTTCAAGTAATTTCCAGCCTGGTAGGTTTTGAGTTTTTCAGCTCAGTTCTTTCCCCTCTTGGGGTTTGCTGACCTTGGGAGTGGAGAATTCTGCCAGAAAAGGGTCAGGAGCTCGGGAAATTCTGTTTCGGTGATGTTCTGTGCCAATCCCCATCTTATCAGCAGAATTATCTCAGAATAAAGGAATTTAAAGGGTGAAAAATGCTCACCAGGCCTCTCAAATGCCATTGCTGCTTAGCTGTTGCCTGAGCTAATTAATATAGAAATTTTGCTCAATTTCAGGTTAGCAGCCCTGAATTTCTTCACATTAAAAGTCAACTGGGAGCTAATTTGGGCTCACCTGACAATTGGATCCATTTATCTCATTATGCCAATTAATTTCCTTTCCATTATGTTTCCTTTCAAGGACTCCACCTGACTGGCTTGACATTATTTCCATTCTAAACTGTGGTTTTAGCATTTTATTTTCTCATTACCATCTCATTTGTCATCTTCCCCAACTCTGTGCCATGACGAGATCCTTAGGAGGAGCACGGAATTTTGAGGTACTTAAGTTTTTTAGGACGGATTTTTCAGGTCCTTAAGTCTGGAAAACTCCCAAATTTCGAGCATCAGTAGCTGTGGTTGCTCTTCAATGATTGGTTCTAATTGATTTTAAGAGAATCTTAAAAACCCTCTACCTTCAGGACTCTCAGCTCAGGAAATGCTGCCTGGGAGTGAATTTATTTGTGTCCAGGTGATGCTTAAGACAGAGCTTACCTGAAATAGAGGTTAGACAAAGTTAGGAGAATAAAATCAGATTAATTCATTAAAGGCCTTTAGGTGCATTCAGGGCAGACAGAGCTCACTCCAGAGGCTACACCCAAAATGGACAGTGAGTCAGGAGTTCTTCACATTTTATAAGGTCTGTAATTAACAAATTGAGCCTCAACCCTCCAATTACACCTTCAGCTGATGATGTCAATCACCCCAAGTTTGCTCCCACAATTCACTGCTGGTTCCATATTTTGGGGCTCTGAGGCAGCAAAGTGTCCTTGGATTTTCCAGCAGAGAGGAATTGTTTTGTCTAAAACGCTGGGAACAGAGGTTTTTAGCACTTCATGTGGAGCCCAAAGCTGCACAGCAAAGCTACAAATACATGAAAAATAGAAGCTAAAAATCCTTAAGGCATCACAGACTCCAGGCTGGCGGTGAAACACCCCAGGGGATGCAGAACCCAGGAAAAGTAACCCCAACCCCTGCCGAGAGCACTTCATCCCAGCCTCCAGCAGCTCAATATTCACAGCCAGGCGATATTTTCAAACACTCCAAAAAGCAGCAGCGACTCTGTGCTAAAAACTCCAAAGGATTTCCATCGAGCTGCTCCAGCTGAGGAGCTTTGTTTGCTCGCAGATAATTAGCAGAGTGCTCAGAGCTCTCTTGATGGCTCCTTGCAAATTGTGGCAGCCTGGAAAACTCAGAGGGAATTCACTCCTGATAACCTGGAAAATGCAGAAGGAATTCACTCCTGAAAACATGGAAAACTCAGAGGGAATTCACTCCTGACAACCTGGAAAATACAGAAGGAATTCACTCCTGATAACCTGGAAAACTCAGAAGGAATTCACTCCTGAAAACATGGAAAATGCAGAAGGAATTCACTCCTGACAGCCTGGAAAGCACAGACGGAATTCAGCGAGCTGTCCCGAATGCAGACAGGAGTTTTAAGTTTCTGCATTTTTCCCCAGGCCTTTGACAACTGATTTTTGCTTACTGGGTTAGTGATATGAATGGTCAAAAACCATGCTGGGATTTCATGATTTTCTTCATCTCCACCATGAGATTGGTGTTTATTAAGGAAATGTTAAAGAAATGAAAGTTTTTTGTGTTTTTTTTTGGTTCAGAATTTGGTTGGGTGGAAGGAGATGAGTTTTAAAGTTGCTTCCGACCCAAACCATCCCGGGACTTTCTGATTTTCTGCCCCATTTCCACCACGAGATTGGAGTTTGAGACAAGAACTTGGCTTTGGGGGATCAGAATCTGAGCGAGGCTTTGATCATCAGAGGGATCACAAATGAAACACCTGCAGCTTTGATTCCTCTCATGCACTGCTCCTTTGAAATTTTTTTTTTAATTTAAATTTAAAATTTGATTTTAAATTTAATTTTAATTTTAATTTTTATTATTTTATTTTTATTTTTATTTTGTTTTTTTTTGTTTCTGCTTTTGCTTTTGTTTTTGTTTTTGCTTTTGCTTTTTGTTTTTGCTTTTGCTTTTCGTTTTTGCTTTTGCTTTTCTTTTAAATAAAAGCAGTCAAAGGCCATCATTGGAAACCACCTGCAAACAGGAGAAATGGCATTTTTTCCTGGCCCAGATTTGACCCCTCAGCACCTCGTAAAGTGTTTTTTTTTCTCTATTAGATATGTTTTTACACCATTCCCTCAGTATTCAATAGGATTCCAGTCTCTGCCATTGCCATCTGCACCTGAACTGCAGAGTGATTGCAAATGATGAGGAATTTGGCTGCTGAATCAACTTTGCTGCCCTTCTGCCAGGCTGATTGGAAGTGATTGAGGTTATTTAGAACTCCCTGGAACCTTCCTGGGAGGGAAAGGCAAAATGTCCCACAAGGAACATGTTAAATTCAATTTTTTTTCTTCTTTTTAATTTGTAACAACGGAAGTAATTTCTAGCGCTGTCAGGGCAATGATCATTCTAATCTGGGTTTGATCGTGTTTTGATTTAGTATTTGAATATTGCAGAGATCAAAGCTCCTCCATGCAGGTTTACCTGGGAATATGGTGAGATTTTTATGCTCAAAAAAAGCCTTGTAGAGCACGGAAACTGCAGAGTTTGTCCTTAAAATGATTAACAACCAAAGAGTTAAATTAAATAAAAATAAAACCGATGCTCCTGAACTGATTTAAAGGCAGCTCTGCTGCACTCGAGGTTATTTAGAACTCCTTGGAAGCTTCAGCAAAATGTCCCACAAGGAACACATTGAAACCTTTATTTTTTCTTCTTTTTCATTTGTGACAACTGAATTAATTTCTGGCGCTGTCAGGGCAATGATCATTCTAATCTGGCTTGGATTGTGTTTTTATTTAGTATTTGAATATTGCAGTGGTGACACAGAGCAGTGGGACACAATCCAGAGAGGAGTTTTCCCAACCAGCTGCTTTTCCCAACAACCAGAACCTTTCAAATGATCCCTGAGAAAAAAAATCCATGGATAAATCCTCTCGAGACAGAGATGGTTTGGTTCCCTGTGTGGTTTGTCTTCTTCTTCTAAACCCAGCAATCCTGAAGTATGGGATTGAAAAAAATTGAAAAAAATGAAAAAAAAAAAAACCCAAACAAAAAGAGAAATGCAAGAGGGGAAGAGCTGAAAGCCAAACGCCAGCTAAATAAATCCTGGCAATTCCAAGATATGTGAACAGCAGAGGAGGCAAAACATACAAACCAAAATAATGTCAACTACTTCTCTTCGCCTCTCTCTGAGCATAAAAGGGAACAGAGATGAGTCAAAGCTGCAGCAGCTTCTTGGAAGAGCTGGTAATTGATTTATTTTTATAGCCTTGTTTTGTCCCTTTCCTTCCTCTAAAACACAGAGGGGAAAAAAAATGGGGGAAAAGGCAAAATAAGTCAGTCTGGCTGGTGAGTTGCACCAGCAGAAAATCAAACCAGGCTGGAAAAATCCCCAAAAGGAGTCAGGGGCTGGGGAAAAGTCCCTGGAAAATCTCTGTGACAATTCTTCCCTGCACTGCTGCCTCCCTCTGCGTCTGTGGGAGCAGATGGAGAAATTTAGTGACTGGGGGGAAAAACTGAAAAAAAA
>VZRM01003625.1:204810-230282 GCA_013397955.1 Grantiella picta | reverse complement strand
GGAGCCACCCCGCTCGCCACAGCCATACGTATTGGCATTTGCCCTACCTGATCCACACCTTCCTGTGGCAGCTGGTTGACCTTGTTTTGCAGAGCCTTGTGTACTGCTGCTTTCTACAACTCAGCTGAATAAAGGAAACCAGCAGCTGGAAACTGCTTACCTGCCACAAAACAAGTAATAAGATGTACACTACTTGAAAAGCCTCTGAAAAATTTAGTGTTTAATAAACATGTATATAGCCTTTTGTTTTCTATTTGCACTGCCTCTGGTTCCTGAGTAAGTTAGTAGCATTTTAATAACAAGCTCATTTTTAGGAAGTTGGGTAAAGCCCTTTGGAAGACTGGAAGAAAGATACTTACAGAAGTCAAAATCCTGTGATTTGTAGTGACCTCTGACACACTGAGGTACATTCTCACAGAAAAATAAGATAAAAGACACCAGTTCTGCCAAAACACATAGAGTTTTGTTGGGACAAAACACTCTGAAGTCCAATGTGTACTGTTTACTGAGAGTGGTATTATTAGAATTGTTTCCACAATTTTTTTTCGGCCTCTCACAAGTTTGGCAAGCTCTGATTTAGACAGTATCAGTGATGCAACAATCTTGAATGCAGACTACAATCCAATAAATAGATAGATAGATAGATAGATAAGGATCTCTTAGTTGTTGTGCATATCAAACCACTCAGATTTTCCCTTCACACACTCTCATGAAACTTCTGATTTAACCTTGCAATAAATGGGAAGAGAAATTCAAGATATTTTTAGCTAAATTTTAATAATCTTTAATGAGTATATGTTCTCAATACTGCTAAAACTCCAATGAACTGAAACAGATTACTGAAAGACCAGATAACATAATTATAAACAAATAGCTTTAATTCAAACTGTAACAAGAACAGTTCCAGAGAAGATTAACCATTCTGTTATGTATAGACAAGCTTTGTAGTAATGTTAATGTATATGAGGTCAATGCATAGAGCTTCTAACTTATCAGAAGAATTTTTAAATTTCTTGGTATAGGAAGTTGAGTCTAGGAATTTGGAGTGAAGTAAAAAACAGAGCAAAACAGCGCAGAAAATAAAGAACAAAAAACCAAAAATCACAAACACCAAATCCTAAAAATCCCAAAGATACAGAAAATATTACGTGCTACACCATGCAAAGTATTTCACAACATATTTCCATATTTCCATACTTCATTGTCCAGAGAAATATGAAAGATGCATCAATGGAAAAGGTAAGTATGCATAAAATTACGGAATTTTTATGCAATTTTATGTTTTTACTTTTCTTTTAGACTTGTGGTGAAGCTAAAATTTTACAGAAAGAAATCTGAGACTAGGTAAAAAAAGATATTGTTGATGGAAAGTATGCATGCAACAAAGATTGATAGTGGATCAGATCAAAATCCAAGTTGTTTATGTTTATAACAATATTTAGTAGATATATTCCCCTCATTATCTTTTGAATATTTATCCTAGAAGGGAGTGTAACACATTCATGATCTCAAAAAAGTTTGGTAGGTGTGGTAATGCTCATTCTGATGATTCTGAGGGGATTGCTTTTGCAAAAGACTAAGTTTTTTTGATTAGAAAGAAAAAACATAACTAACATTGGTAAATTTACACAATGACTAATTTATTCCTATTCCAGTTTATCCTTCTATTAATCATCAGTCTCTAGTGGCCATATTAGATCAGTAAGATATGACTACAAGGGAAGAATTTTCATATTTCTCCAATATGAAAATATTTTGTTATTTTTTTATAATGCTATCATGCAAAGACAACTTAAATCCCTCAAAATCACCATAGCTGTAACTTTATAAGTAGTATAAAAATGACAACCATCTTCTCAAATTTACCATTCAAATGTTCATTATTTTTCCTCATGTAGAACTCTCAGGAGCACTCAGTACTAACTTAATGCTGCTTCACTGAGCATGAGGATGCTTCCATGGGAGCAGTGTCAAAGTAGACTTAAGTACTCTTGCAAAATCTACTCTAAAACTTATTAGAAAATATTTTGCTGAGGCACACAGTGAACTCAAAGCTCTGTGCTTTGAAAAATGGTTGAAAAACTTCTCAGCCCTTGGGAACCTTTCTAATCATCTTGTTTGAACTTCTACATACCCCCAAAGAATTTGATTCATTACTTCCTGGATCAAGCTATTGTCTTCTAATTAAGGTATAGAAATTTATTTTATAAACTCCCCTAGTCTAGGTTGAAAGGCTTGCTTCTGATCCAGGGTGCTCCATTCGTTAGTAAACTTTTCCATGATAGAATTTCCCAAGAGGTCCACTGATAAGTTAATTGTTTTCATCTAAGTCTTTCTCTGTCAGACTGTTTCGCTAAATCAAAAATTATGGGATTATTTCCTGAGTACTCCAGATATAAACTTTCTTTACTAAAGGTAAAGCTACAAAACCACTTATAAAAATTTTTGTGCGTATTTTTATTAGTTTATAACACATCTTTCATAATATATACAAATAAAAGAGTTTAGTACTGTTGCATCATTTCAGGTAACATTGTTTTAGAGACCTTACTGGCTTATAATGTTATATTGTATTATTCCTCATAAAGCATGAGGAGTCTCATGAAAGACTGAATCATTATTAATGAAAAAACCTGCAAGACGTATTTCTTATCTCACTGATGAGCAGAAAAAGCCCTGATGTTGATAGCTATGCCCTCACTTTTGCTTAAAAACAAAATACCAAAGATTTTTTTCATTCCTAGTATTTATGCATATTTGAAGCATAGATTAATGGAGAATAGAATTTCTGCAAAGATATAAAAAAAAGGTAATTAAAAAATTACTAGCTCAAGCTGCTTTTCTGAAAATGCCAAAATTTTCCCAATGGCAGGTACATGAATTCTTAGAAAGGTGGAAGAGAAATTTGGCTATGTCATTAATCAATAGTGAGGTAGACATGTCTTGTATGACATACTAAACATTAACCTTTCATGAAAATATTGCATGCAAAAATATATTTCATGAAGCAAGACAGTTATAAAGTCACGAAGTAAAATTTAAGAATAGCATTATGTATTCAATTTAAAGTAATCTTTGCATGACACAGAGTATTCTTTTTTTTAAAGTAAATCCATTTTTAAATATATATATATATATATATACTTTTTACCCAGATATTCAGAAGCTTGTTTATTTTTCTAAAAGTATATTCAGGGATGAAAAGGCTTGCAGTTAATTATATCCAGCTGTTATCTGCTGAGCAATTATTCAGAATTTTCCGGTATATTATTCATTCCCCTTTGTTACTGAAAATTATTCAAATTTTTCTCTGAAGGCAGAATGATTAACTATCCTATGGAATTTTCTGAGGTGTTTTTGCTGTAAGATCTTAGAACTTTACTAACATTAATTAGCAGATCTTCAGAATAATCTAATGAGTTTAGGCAATATAAATTTCATTTTACACAAGGGAAACTGAGGCAGAGAGTTTATAGTCAAAATTAAAAAGAGTCACCTAATTTTGTGTGATAAATTTTTGATGCCTGCAGGTTTATTTTCTCATCATAAAGCTTTCTAGTTTTGTCTGGGCTCAGAGAAGACCTGTCACTAAACACATTTGTCAGACAGATGGCTCACATTTCTGCAATTTACACTGTAAGTGTTTTGTATGGTGAGCCAAAAGATAAGAAATACAGAATTAATCATCCATTGTGAAAAGTATGATTAAAAGACATGAGTATGTAGTGGGTGCTATCCATGACAGATGCATTTACACACACTGAAATAGCTCAAATTTGGATTTTACAGGAAATATTAACTGATGTTTTTCAAGTTGTGGGACTTGATTTTCCATCTGTGATCTAAGTAATACATTTTAGAGTATACTAAGCATATATAAACCTGTGAGAAAACATCTGTGACTGCCTTGTATGCCTTTTAATCATGGATGTTTTTCTTTCAGGACTTTCTAACTGTCAAACACTTTAAACACTTTCAGACGTTTTAGACAGCTGTTACACTTTTAAATTCAATCTGTTGATAAAACACCCAAAATGTCTCTTCTTCTTCCAATACAAGAGTAACTTTCTGCAGGTTTACTCTCAGTTAAGGTCAACATTTCTCAGTCCTACATTTTAATAGGTACAGATGTTTTTGTTCTGCTCTAGGAAATCTAGAAATTTCTTTTTTCCCCCCAAAGTCCCTGCAAGAATCTTAGATCATATTGTGTATTCAAAACCCACATTTGTATACATTTGGATTCATGTAGAACCATTCTTGGGCATGTTGTACTCAAATTCTTGTGCCATTGGATCTACAATATCTTGGATGTATAATATCAATGTCTTTGCCAAATGATTGCAGTTTCAAATGATAGTAGGGATAGTAGTTTCGTCCTTGAATTCTTCAGGAAGGTAGGATTTTTTAGACTTTGTTTGGAGAATATAGGATTATTGCATGCAATAGGTTAAACAAGTACTTTGTGTAGGAGGAGAAGAGATTTTATTACATGAAAGGTCTTTTAAATTGACAACTGGACTTCCACAAATATGGATCAATATATGAATTTAATTTGCTGAATAACATCCAGGAGCAGTAGATAATTGCTATATTAGAACCTTTGGAACTTCATATTATTTCTATGAATTTTCTAGGCACTTAAAAAACTTTAGACCTTCCCAAGATAAAATTTTATTGATTTTGGTAAAGAAGAATTTCGTAACATCAGAAAAAAAAAAGGAAGAAAAACGTTATATGGTTTATTTCTATATTTAGGAGCTTTCTGTTGGATTTAAGAGAAAAACCTAATTTGTGGACTCTGAATATGTCCTCATATATTAAAAGAGAGAGGAGATAAACCAGGGAGTAGGGCTATGCATATATAATTGTCTCACTGTGTCTTCAATGGGTGTGCCTTTTGCACACCCATTATGTTGTAAAATAAACGTGCATCCATGATTTCACTTTTTTGGCCTAATCTGTCTTGAATTGCTTTAAATTTTTTTGTTGTTTTTTTCTCTCTTATTCTATATAATATTCTTCTGCCCCATTTTATTTGCATAAAGTCATTACCACTGAAAAATTACATATATGTCCACAAAATTTGTTCCTGTAACATGTTTGGTGCCCATGTTTTAGAGAAATAAAGTAATATATTGTGATTAAAAGCAGGATGCACAAAAATTTGATAAAAAACCACCAAAGTCTCCTGGAGATAGTATTCTTTCCCATTAGTCACTTCATGTTAAAAAGCTCAAGGGCAGAACCTTCAAGAATCTTTTTTTTAAGGTTAACCAGGTCAGTGAATTTTGAGGAAGTCTACCTGATTTGTCATGCTTCTTATACCTCATCATAGCAGAAAAAAAGATAATGTTTACTTCCTATAAAAAAAAATAGAAAATCTGGTGTACCAAAATATTTTTAACACTATTTTTAATGTGACACATTTCAATCCAAATAGAATAACTAATGACAAAGGGTTGTCAGAAATTAAATATATGCACATTAATAAACTGAAAGATCATTTTATGATATAACAGATGCCACAACTGCTCATGTATATGTTATACGAACTTCAATATTTAGACATAAAACATCTTTTTGATGAATCCTATTTTGCAAATACAGAAAAAATAATTATGGGATGAGAACCAGCAATTCTTATTAAGATGGTGAACTCTCTCACAATAACGTTGCCACTTTGATGAAAAGATTTGTCCATCAAAACAAAAGAAAATCTTAATGCGATATTTAGTTGTAAAATAAATTCTACATCAGAGGAAATGACCAAACAAGTACCAAAAAAACTTATCAAGTCACAAAAACATAACATTTGATTTTTAAAGGCTCTCCCTGGAACTACTTACAAGGAAAGATAACTCCCAGAGAGTTTTAATAGAAAACCAGGGTTTTTTAATGCATAAATGTTCTTTATCAAGTTTTACTGCAGGATGTGCTAGCTTTCTAAAAGACAAATGAGTATTTACATGTGTCTTAACTAGTGATAATTGTAATCTGTTATATCAGGTTTGTGTCTTCAGTAATGGAAATAATGTATAATTATCATATAAAACCTTAAATAATTACAACTCATCAGCTTGGAAAATTTAATAAATTAAATTTCCAATTTTATATGTTATAGAGTGACCAAATAACATATTTGATCTATTACTTTTAGTGAACAGAGAAAATCAAAAGTGATTTGCTGCTTGTTTGACTGAATTTTAGAAAATCAAAACGCATACATTGCTGTAGGCTGAAACAAATGCACAAAATATTATTCGGAAAATGAACCACAAAATACTTTTTGAGACTGTTAATGAAGTCAGAATATATTCTTTCAGTGTTAAGACTAGAAGTATTTTTACATTTAAAGATTAAAGGATTTCATAAATGATTCCTACATTTAAACTTTTTGTATTTCCTTGTCTACTTCAGACAAAACTGAAGTAGATGCTCACTGTGGGATGACACTTCACAAGTTTTTGATCCATTTCCACCCTCAGCAGATATATCTCACAGTTACTGGACAGGAAAACTTAATAACACAGACAGAAAATTCAATTTCAATAACGTTGTTGCAGCAACAATGGTGAGCAGAACAGCAAATGAGAATAGGAAATGCAATTGTCAAACATTTTCTCTCCTTCAAGAGAAAATTTTCTATTTCCTCTACTAAATTATCAACAGGTCTGCCCCATTATCCATGGCTATTATTTGCCACTTATGCCTCTGTAACCTGGGAATATGTTAAAGGACATGGTTATTTTTAATATAGTGTCATATGATGAGCCCTAGGCATGAATCAAAATACTAAGCTGCAGCTCCTGAAACTTGTGCCCCAGGAAAGATATCAGCTGCGTACTAAGGAAGATAGGTACAGTGCAGAAGAGAACATGGATAATTTAACCACAATGCCTCAAAGATGTCAGAAATTTCTTCTAAGAATATAGGGCAGTGTTGGCCTTATTGCTATTGTTAACCAGAAGAGAACCATAATCACAAGGAAAGATGGTAAATGTGATGGAGAGAGGAAAAAATTTGTGCAAGACATCTGATGATACAAACCTAAAAATGCGTGTAACAATTTTTTGACCATGACTGTGCCAGGGGACTGTACTTTGATGACTTTTGTAAGTCATTCTTTAGAGGACAAGACCCAGGGAAGGACTGTGTGTGGCAGTGGGGGAGAAAAGACTAGTGTACATTTGTTACAGTTTAATCATAAGGACTTTAGCAGGACAGGGAAAGGATGCAGATGTCTCTCTTTAGTACTGGTGTGAAGAAACAGCTAATACAAGTGTCAGAATTCTGGGGAAAAAAAAAGAAAAGAAGAAGAATATGTTTAAATTTAAAGAGAAAAAGGCAAAACATCTTGTCATAATGAAATCTTTCTCCTGGGATGAAAGTTGGGATGTTCTGGAAAGACTGAAAAGGACCTCTATAATAAAAGGAAAAGCAGGAGGTGAATATGGTCAGCACAGAAACGGTCACCAAAGATTCAATGAAGAGACACATGAGAGACAAAACCTGAACAAAAGGAAGAGAACCTGCGTTGTTAAATTGAAATTGGATGAGATGGGCGTCAGCATCTCACTGAATATTCACTGCTGTAGTAAGTACACATACAAATTAACAATTTTTTAGGGCCTAGTTGAAGGGTGGAGAAGAAAAGTAGTGGTAAGAACAGCCAAAATCTGAAGACTTAATCAGAGAATCTTTGAGAGGGGTCAAAAGTGAGACATTTACAGAGACATTCAGAAGTATAGGTCCAGTACTCTTCTGGACCCCCCTTCCAATTCTCTCTTCATGTAAAAGAACACTGTTCTTTTACAGTTGATCTAACCTGTTGATTTGAATGTTTGTGCATGCAACTTAATTACCAGTTTACTCACTGAACAAAGTGAAAAGTGTGATTGAGAAAGCTCGAAGTGAGACCTGTGGAAAATAATTTCCCTTTTTATTTATTTGTACTAAATGGGAAATATAAAATAAGTCCCTTTCAACAAAAGACTTAGCTTCTCTAATATCAGTTTTTTACACTGTGAATTTAAGTTAGGGGCAAATGAAAATGAAAATATATGGTAGCTAGTCTTTGATTTAAAAGAAGTACAATTCAAAAATTCAGAGAATAAAAATCTGAATAAGGCAAATTTTCTTTCTCCCACATAATGCATAAATTCTAAAAGAAATGCATTTTCAACTATTTATATAAATCATCAAAAAACTTGCTATCATAACTCCCTATTTTTTCCCCCATGACTAGAAAAATACTTAGTGAAAGCTTGTTTTCTGTCAAGCAGAGTGAGTCCAAGCCTTGATTTGCTTTATAGCCTTCATTCGTTACCCTATTTTATCTTTTCTCTCACGGATTTAGATTCTTCCTTATGATATTATTAGCTTTTATCTTTTCCCCTCCACAGAATTTCTCAAACATCCTCAAAGAAAACTGAGCTTTGGCATTTTAGAATTTTACCACCATGTTCATGATACAGAGTGTTGCATACAGTCTCATAAAACATAAAGTTCAACATTGTCTTAAATGGTCCCATTAAAAATTAGAATTCTGTTGCGCTATCATAATTTATTTTGAAAATTGTAATATTAGTAACTGAGATGTGTGAATTTGATAAAATATTATTTATTCTCCATGATTTTATAAATAAAGAGGACAAAGGATTGGTCATCAATGGTGTGTTTTCTTTGGTGATTATCCAGTCATTCTTTGACTTCAAGTTTCAGAAGCTAATGGCCTATTAAGTTCCCCCTATTATACCTTACAGTATTAGGTATTGAATACTAATTCCAAATAAATTACTTTTGACTCAGAAGAAAATGACTCATTAAATAAATTTCTTTTACAGTGAGATGGAGTTTACAATCTTATAAAAATGTGGTATTTGGAGGCTATAAAATTTTCTTATAGAACTACTTGACATTTGTAAAAAGAGAAAGAAAAGTTGATGGAAAAAAATAGAGGAAAGTTTAATGATAGTGAAATCTATTTTGGCCAGCAATCTTTATTACAAATTATTACGATTATTACAGCTTAAACATTACAGGAGGAAAAAAACTGCCAAGGAAAACATCAGAGTAAGGAATAACGTTGTCTTGTAAGAGGTAAATTCCTTCTAGTTTAATGAGTTTTGCAAGTTAGAAAGACACACTCCATATCCAGAAAGTGAACAGTTAAAACTCAGACTCACGTATGTGAATTTCTCTGTCTTTCTCAAACCTTATAGTACAGCTACAGCTGTCCTGAAAGAAATACGAATCTACTACACGGGACACTATTAAATATATCTCATTCAGTTTTACCTCAAGACTGTGCGTGTTTGCGTGTATGAAGAATATTTTCTTTGATTAGTTTGCAGTATTAAACACATTTCAGAAAAGACTCTGAGGTGAACTGCTCCAGCAGACATGGACTGGTCTGGATCACACCTAGTGACTGCAAAGAGAGTTCCTAATGCAACAAGATCTCGAAATTAGTGATGAGAGATGCATTCAAGACCTGTGGGTGGAACGTACTGAAGCCCTGAGGAGAGGAAGTTCTGACTCTTCTGCATAGGCCAGGCCAGGAGTGACAGCAGATGCACTGCAGAAATTCCAGAGCAGCCTCTGGTGAGCATGAGTGACCTGGAAGGCAGTGAGCAGAATGGGCAAACAGTGGGGTGCGGCAGCTCATGTGGCAGCTTGCACAGTGGGGCACACTCACACACCAGCACTGGAGGTAATCTCAGTTGGTGGTCACCACACCCTTGGAGCAAACACAGCAATGTTTTCTACTCGATGGCTAACCATGTCCTCAGCACTCATCAGAAAGATGTGGTGACACAAATGGACGATGAAAAGACCATGAAAAAAATGACCATGAAAACATACAGTTTTCACACAGGGAGTGCCAGAGCCCGGTGCTGGCATGGAGCTGTAGAAGAGACAATTGCTGTCTGTGTGTGACCACGAAGCTTTAGAGTAGATGTGATGAGACAGGAGATAATATAGCTCTTGGAAAGCTGTGGAATGACAGACCAGGATTAGAGGGACAGAGTTCTGGTGAGGCCCCCTTGCTGGTGAATCTGAGATGTACTAGTCACACTGGACCACCCATCAAGACAATGAGGAAGGGGTCCTGAGGTAAGAGAAACCAACAGGGAAATACCAGGGAAATATCTCTAAGGAATTAAAGGGTATTCCTCTAAGAAGACAACATGCCCATCAGCCCAGCTGAGATGCGTTTACACCAATACACGCAGCACAGGAACCAAGCAGGAGGAGCTTGGAGCCATCAGAAAGTTATGACCTTGTTGACATTACTGAATCTTGGTGGGATGAATCTCATGCCTGGAGTGCGGCTATTAATGGCTACAGGCTATTCAGAAGGGACAGGAATGAAACGATAGGTGGAGAGGTGCCCTCTATATCAAAAGCCTATTAACAATGCCTTTTTTCTCCAGCTCACAGGCTGTCATCCTGCTGAGGGACTTCAACTACCTTGACATCTGCTGGAAAAATAGCATGGCAGAAGTAGGCAATCTAGGAGATGTCCAGAATGCATGGAAGATAAATTCTTAAGGCAGGTAGTAAACATACCAACCAGAGGGGACACAATACTGAAAATAGTGGTCACCAGTGTATGAGTTAATCAGGGATGTCAAGGTTGGAGGCAACATGGGCTGCAGTGGTCGTGCATTAATGGAGTTTGCAGTCCTGAGGGATACGTGTCACGTGAAAAATAAAATGAATGTCTTGAATTTCACGGAATCAAAATTCCAGCTCTTCAAGGAGTTAGTCAATAGGACCACCCTGGGAAACTACCCTCAGTGACAAAGGAGCAGCCAGAGCACAAGAATTAGCTATGCACAGGAGCAAAACTTGGGCAAGAATGAAAGGAAACCAACATGGCTGTGAGGAAGGTAAAACCTTCAGGCACGAAACTAGCTTCTTGCCCACTAGTTTCACCAGATTTCTTTGGGCAAAACTTGGTAAAACTAGTAGGCAAGAAACAAATGCACAGGCAGTGGAATCATGAACAGGCATCCTGGGAAGAGTACTGGGACTCAGTCTGGTTGTGTAATGATGGGATCAGGAAGGCCAAGGCAAATCTAGAGCTGAAATTGGCAAGGGACCCAAAGAATAACAAGAAAGATTTCTACAGGTATGTCAGCCAGTAAAAGGTCAAAGATTAGCCAGCTGGTAACAACGAATGAGAAGGCTGAGGTAATCAAAAACTATTTTGCCTCAGTCTTCAATGGCAACTTCCAGAAGCCAATGTCTCTTCCCACACCTCTCAAGTGGATTGACCATAAGAGAACTGGGGGAGCTAAAGCCTTCCCATTGTAAGTAAAGACCAGGTTCATGACTACCTGAGGAACCTGAAAGTATGTCAGTCTATGGGACAAGAGGAAATGCATCCCAGAGTCCTTAGAGAATTGGCTCATGTAGTTAACAAGAAAGGCTCCATGATACTTTATAAGCACGACAGTCAGGTGAAGTCCCAGGTGACTGGAAAAGCGAAAAGGTTGTACCCATCTTTTAAAAGGGTAGAAAGCAGGACCCTGGGAACTACTGACCTGTCAGCCTCATCTCTGTGTCTGGGAAGATCATAGAACTGATCCTCATAGAAGAAGTGCTAAGGCACTTGGGGGACAGGGAAGTGATTCAGGATAGGCAGTACAGTAGCATGAATGGTGAGTTTAATCAACATTTTTTAAAAAATAAACAGGTATGTATCATAAAATATTGGCTATTTTAAACATTTAGTCTTCCTGCTAACTTCTAAATAAACATTCTGAAAGAGTGCATTTAAATTACATGGTCTGTAAAAAATATATCAGGTATAAAGAATTGAAGTCTAGGAGTGAATGTTCTATATTAGATAAACCTTTCATACTATTTCTTTTCTGTATTAATTAATCTATTAAGTCTTTTCAAAGAAACTGAATATACTGACATCTACACCATTCAATCAATGGCTTTGTGACAGAGCTATAAATACCTGAGTAGAAAGAGTGGGAAGGGAAAGACTATTCGTGGAAACTAAGGATTATGGCACATCTGCAATCACCTACAACGTCAGCATTCATACGGTAAAATGGATGATGATGAAAAACCATACACCTGAGGGGAATACATTATCCAAAGCTAGCATAAGCAGCATAAATATTTCATTACCATGGAAATGGTGCACAGTACATGACAGCAGAAAAAGTCAGTTGAGACAGGCAATTTTAATTTTTATTGATAATATGATCACAGGTGTGCTTTCAATCATTTCACCACTTCAGGTTTCTCATCAACTGTCACTAATAATTTCACATGACAAGCACAATGCTCTTGTGACATTACAAATGCAGCCTGGAGTTATTACAAAGCCTGCTGACTGGCAAGCCGCTGTCTCTACTGTTGGGGCAAAACTCCAGAAACCCTTTTTGTTTAGTACATCAGAGGTCTCTCAGCCTCTCCTTGATGCCCTGTGGCATTCGTTTTATGCAAAGTGTAGCTGGTGTAATACAGGTCAAAGTTTTGACAGTATTCTTCAAAAGAAACACTGCCTTCTGGGCGAAGACGACATGGGAGAAGAGGCAGGACAGGATTCAGAAGGACCATGAGATATATGATCAAAAATGTCAGGTCATTTAGGAATGTGTCATTACACTGAGAAACAGGATAATCTTAATCCATAAGGCTTTCTGGTGCACAGACCCTGTGCTTTACATTTCAGAAAATCTTGACTGAATTTCCTGCACTGAATGCCCCACTTTAGCTCTAATAACAGTGCTGTGTCTGAAGTCTAGCTGGAGACAAGAATGTATGATTCAGGGGGTAGTAGACATGATTGAAAATAAATACTATATTGTGATAACACAAAGGATAGTGAAACTGCAAACCCAATGTATTTTCAGTTTCACATACCTTTTAGGTAATGAACCATACATATGTCTACACAGTGTCTTTCATCAGAAACTTTGCATCTCCCTCCTTTGCCCTGTATACTTCAGATGAGTTTTAGAATGGGGAGTTCTACAAAACACAAGTAGCATGAAAAAGGTTTATAGTTGTCTCATTTCATGTTTTTGTCCTGAAATCATGCTACCATTAAGATACTTTAATAGATTTTGAAAAGAAATACTATGGGCATAGTCAAAACAAAAATTTTGCCTGAGTCTACAGATAAGATCTATCAAACAAGCTATTTCACCATAATGTATATATTAAAATTAAAACATCATATAGTGTTAAATTGCTAATTTTAAGGTACATTTCCTATACAAAATACTTGCCCATCACAACTAACTTAAGCAGAACTCCATATACACATTAATACCTTGATTTATAATAATATAACAATATTAATATACAAAATATGGTTTGCATTAATATTTGCAGATTTTTTACAATAAGAATGGAAAAAAATTGCTTTAAAGCAATTTTTAATATGAAATAGTGGTTTTCTATGAGAGCGACAATTAGACTACTACAGAGTAATGCTACACTGGAGCTACTAATAACCAGGAATAAAATATAATTTCTATTGGTACAAAGTGCTTTTACATGTTATTTATACAGTACAGGCTCACCTCTGCTTTACTTAATTAAATTTTTTTTTTGTTTCATTTGTTTTTCAACTGCTTTTGTTGCAAATACATCTGCAGTTTTTATCAGAACGACATGTAATTCCCATATTCAATTAATATTAAATTGATAATTAAATGTAATTGTCATTATAGGAATTTAAGAAATCTAGAAGGAAAATGCCCAGGTTTCCTAGTAGTTATAACTATTCCTCAGTAACACATGCAATGACATCAGAGACAATGTTAGTGTCATTTTCCCTTTCTTAAAATATTTTTCTTTGGCTTGCAAAAATGGACTAAGGATTTAAACAGTTCCATTTGAAAATATTCAAAGATTTTCTTTGTACTGAAGATTATTCCTCATGAGAGAAGGATGAACAGAAGGAATCTATTATCTTCTGCTTCCTATTTGCTTAGCACAGGTGTCAACCTAAGTATCAACACAGCGAACAGAAGGGATAAAACCTTGGCTTCTCTGATACAAATGGCAATTCTCCCATTGACTTTAACGGGTCAGGGTTTTTTTAAAACTGTTTCTGGAGTCACAGTTGCCAGAATGTGAGACTTCACTGAAAAGTCAACTTTCTCCTCTGTGTGAGATGAAGGCAGATTGGATGTACATGGTAGTCAGAGCAGAACACTTCATGGCAAAGTTAATATGCTGTAGACTGCAGAGAGCTTCCAAACAATAACAATGCATAATTTGCTTCTTTCATTTGACTTTGTCTCATAAATAAAAGATAGGAGGATGATGAATTATAGTTTGCAAACACTAGAGCCAAATAATCATCATTGATTGCTAATAAACTACAATGAAACCTGATTCATTGAAATCAGAAATTGTACTGCAGCAATAAATATCTAGGAGGGCACTGTATATTATTAACAATTTTTATGCTGTTTATTTCAATTTGAATTTATATTTGCATAGCTCTTGGCTAGAAACCAGTGGGAAAATATTTCTTCAATAGGTTGAAACAAATCAGACTGCCAGCAACTCACTTTTTTGCTATATTTCAAGTTTGAAACATTTACACTTCGCCATGATAAATTACCCTGCTTAACAAACACAGCAGACTAATAGTTAAAATTAAATATATTGTTGTTATAATTGAAAACCTTATTGAAATATTAATTTCAAATTAGTTTTACATCAACACTGAGAAACTCTGCCTTTTCCTTCATATTCATTACTTTCACCAAATTATTTCCCTGTTTTAGCAAGGCAATTATACTCATACTAGCATTAGAAGTTGTATGGAATGGTATAAGTTCTGTCAGCTGTGAAGGTTAGACTCTCCATAGTGAATCCCATTGTCAAAGCTGGTAAAGGACGGTTTACATGCACATAATTACTACAGTTGATCCAAATTCTACAGTAATTACAGTATTAGAATAAATGGGAACATGGCAGCACATCACCTAAGAATCCTCTGGCAGTACAACGATAAGTACAATTGCTGTGCAGAGCTTTGTCTAAGCCTTTTAAGGCAGTCTCCAAGATTCCACTATGTAAGTAGCAAAAAATCAGCTTTCAGACTCCTATTTTTAATTCTCAACACAATAGCACACTCTGTAACTGACTGGAGTTATTTGTGTTTGCCAGTATTTTTGAAGAATGGACAGAAGTAAGGAGGTAGGACACACAGAGAAAAAATTTCCCTCTTCAGTACTTGAAGAAAAGAATTCCAGTTCATGAAATTCAAAGCTACTCTTGCTATCTTTAACATTTTTTAAAAATTTCAAAACCCTGTTTGCTTTTCCTTGTTCAACTCTGACACTGGTCTTTTGAAGGACTTACCAGTTCAGTGCGATTTACTATGGGTCGTGAAAAACCTTAGAGGCACACATTCCCATCTCCTTAAATTTGAAACTTTCTTTGTTCCCTGGAGTCTAGTCTTGTAGGATGGCCAGGATGAATAACGCTAAATCGCAGATCATTAAGAATACATGTGATTCAGTTTAAATGCTAGTAACTCTCCTTTTGTGTAGGTTAGCCTAAAAATTGCATATAACCTGTAGCAATCAAGCCTATTAGTACCGTAGACTTTTCCAGGATCTTGAAAGTTACACTTCAAATAAAACAAACTCCCTGTTCAGCCCAGAAAACCCATCCCCCTTGCCCCCATCCCACTTTAAAGGAATAGTTGTTCATTTAACATTCATAATCAATGTAACTATTGTAGAAAAAAAAAATTAAAAAAAATACCTTGTATCCCCCAGTTTAATTGCAGACCAACAGAACCTGTGAAGTAAGAAAAAAACGTCTGCACAATTAGTTCTTGAATACATGTGTGTACACACACAGGCAGACAAACTGACTATTTTTACAAGTGGTGTATGTGCTATCTGATTGTTATAGGTACAAAAGCAACTGAACAGTCATGTATTTCCTTCTAGCTGTCCTGAAAATGATTCAGAAAGCATAAGTAACATGTTGACATTAAACATATATTGTCAGATTCAGATAATTACCCAGTCTTTTTAGGCTGACAGTGAACAGCCTCCCTTTCCAAGAGCTGCTGAATGTTTTAGCACTCAAACTGCTTTGATCTTCATTTTGTAATATGTTTGAAAATATTACTGGATAATCCAAATGTCTTGAGTTGCCCTTATCTTACATGGAAAAATTGCATCATCTCCAACAGGGATACAGACAAAGTGTCATGTCTGCGAAATTTATAGTTTTTTCTGGCCAAGGAAAACCCTAATCACCAATGAAAACCACTGTTCATGGAATCCTGGGGGAGTGGAGGGGGAAAAAAGAGGTGATGATCTCAAAAAACAAAGAACTACTATATCTCCTTTCATAAAGAGCTCATGCTCCACGTGCATCTTTCATAAAGTAGGCTCATTTTTACATTTCCTAATTATTATTCTTATTTTTCAAGTCAAACTATGTGAAATCAATCTATGTTTAAAAACCCAAACTTTCCGTATTTCAAGTAAATATGATGATCATACAAATTCTAAGCACAACATTTAAAGCTATGTATTCCCATCAGTCCCTTTTAAGAGGGACAATATTTGATTTCCACTTTCTTGTTTCAGAAATAACAGACTTGTATTAAAAAAAAACAAAATCAAAAAGAAACAAACAAAAAACCCCAAAACCACTAAAAAAATAAAACCACGAAGAAGACTTTTCTGGAAATAGTTGCACCAGGAATAAAAGTCTCAAACTATTGTTTACATATTTCCTATATGGGAGGCTGATTATGATAATTTGAAACAACAAGATCCTCAGCCCCTGATTTGTTTTCTGTTACATAGCAATACAGAAAATGGCTAAAGACTTTTCAAGATAAATAGTGACATATAAGATTCAACGAGGAACTAAAACTACTATAAAACAGAGTATACGAAATTTACAGATAAAAATTGTAAGTGCTAGGGACTGTCTTAGTACAGGAAATTCAACACGTGATCCAAGATTAAGATTTCCACCTCCCTGTGCAAGACCAAGGGACACATGCTCCAATACATCTTGTTGTTTCCAAAATATACCACAGATATCACACTCCACAGAAAAGTGAATTATTCTCTGGAACCTTCATTGCAAAATAGTAAGCAGTAACTCCATGGTGTTTAATTGATGCCTAATGGGTTTTTTTGTCCTTTTTTCATTATACTTTTATACTCTTTTATATCCCTTATACCCTTCCCCATTCCTGTACTTTTTTACTCTCTGTATCTTAACCCTGCATGTTTATAACCCCTGTACTCTTGCCTCACTCAGAAATATTGGAGAAGACGAAACAATCTCCACAATCGCAAGAGCATGAGGCACCAACCTTGAAAAGAGCCCCATCACTGGGACATGTTTTTGTAAACTAATTTGTAACCGTTTTGGGGGGAGGTAATTTTAATAAGGGGGCAATTACTTCATTTGTTAGACTTCTCATTGGAGAATTTTAGATAGGTATGCTAATTTAGGAAGTCCATTAAATTGTATATGGGGAGATCGGGGGCCTCTTAGTCATGGGTGTGCATCTGGGATCCTATTAAACTAAGGTAATACCCTTTTCCTATACTGCGTGTCTGCGTCTCAATTTTTTTACCAGCTTTTTAGGCATCATAATGACATATAATTTTACATTGAGGAGCAAAACATCTAGCCATTGTGCAATTTCCAGGCAATTTTAATAGTGTAGATATCATCTTTACCAGACGTATCAGTTTAAAAGAAAAAGACCAAAGAGCAAAGAAAGACTGTAGAGACTGTAAGGACATTAATGGTGTCACAGCACTAGGATTCTAGATGAACACAGAGCTGGTAGATTTAATTATAATTTTCACATAGACTATGTCCAAAATGACATTTAAATCTCTTATTCTTCACAAAAGCTTTAAAGTACATTTGGCATATGAGGCAGGTCCAAGGAATACCCGCTATACAGACACAAACATTTGCAAAGTCCTTACAAGCCCTTTGACATGGATTGTGTTGAGTTGTTTTCATTCTTGTTTACAGAATTGTTTCACTCTCCTTTAGAAAGCAGGACATGAAACAAAGTGCTGACTGTAAAATGAAAAATGAAAAGCTTCATGTCTATATATGATTATAGATGACCTTTAGAGGTCTATATAGAGAATGTTAGCCTTTAGTGTCACCTTGCAGCATGATTTAAAGAATACCCATACATAGCTCTGTCCTATAAATTATTAGCTGAAACACATTATTTTCACATGTGCACATGCACCCACATATGCGGCATCCAACCCTACTGTGATTTACTGCTCAGTCAGTATCTGAATTCATGTAAAAAGTATGCACAAAGAGAGCCAGAAAGATTTTTCAATGAGCTTAGTAACAAAGTACAGTACATATTCAATAGAGAGAGAATGAACCATAAATCTCATAATGTCTACTTGTGTTAGTTATGAAAGTAATTTTCTCATGCAGTCCTGATCAAAAACATAAAGGCAAACTAAATGAAAGCTTCTGGAGAGAAAAAGCTTCATGTAAGTGACACTTCATTGAACAGTCAGTGGGAAATCACAACTGCACAACATCTGTTTCAACCCTGCAAATAAAATTAATTTAAATTAAGTACATAAATAACTTGCTATGCACATATCAACGTAATCAATAAGCAGCAGACTCCTAATCACAACTGCCATTAAGATTTGTAGTGAAGGATAAGAATAAGGAGATAATTGCAATCAGAAAACATGCTGAGTGGAAATAAATTACAGTGAATTTTAAACAGCATTAAAGGAATGTTCAGAGGAAGTTTACTGCAGCATATGAAAAGCCCCAAAATATGAGGCCAAACTGCATCTTCTTTTCGTAGTTCCTCATCACTTCTCTTCTAAAGTGTGAAACTCAATTTCTTTTCCCTTGCTGACTTTGTTTATTGCTTGAAACAAATACAGACCTAAAGCTACCATCAGTTTCACATATATTATCTGAAAGAGAAAACCATCTCTAAAGACTCATCTTTTTTTTTTTTATTCCACACTACCTTGCAGTTCTGTCCTAGAACATGTGTCTTGCAACTTTTCAAACTGTCTTTTCATGCACACAACTTCCCTATTCTTTCTTTCGCTCTAAAATTGCTTATGGAAGAGCTCTCTGCACTCATTAAGAAGATCCCTGTTGCTTGGCTTTTTGGTCTTTTTTAAACCAAAAGTCTATAATATCAACTCCCTTCAGGCTTGGATGCTCCTTTTTTCTACCTGTTCTCCCCACACACCTCTCATATTTACCCTTCTTGCCTTTAGCTGGAAAGGTTAACACATGCTCTTACCCTTCCTCAAAGTCACTTTTCCCTTTCTGTTCTTCTCTGGTGTTTCTTTCACTTCTGTGATGGAATGTGGACTTGTGGTGTTCTGAGGGTATTCTGAGAAGAGAGCCATGTGTATGCAAAAAAAGAAAAGAAAGATCCTCTGATTTCAGGAGATGCAATACTATTCCTAAATGAGAGCTAGTTTTTCCCTGCCTTTCTTCTGTTCTCTACCCAGATTTCATTTTATGTGAGTAAATCAATTCCAACTTTTTTTGCTAGTATCAGTCTCTCATATTACTGCTCATTTTCTTCTCTCTTTGACTTTCTATCTTCTTCCTGCACTAGATAATGCTTTGTTTCTTCTGTACTAGGCCTCATATTTCTGTTCCACCAAATTATAATCCACATATTTGGTTTTCTGCATCTCAGATTTTACTGGTACTGTTTAATTCAATTTTTTGCCCTAATGGTCATATGTTTGCCTTTTCTTTAATTTATTCTCTACTCTGTCCTTCATTAGGGCTGTAGTTGAGGGTAACAGAGGAAAAGCAACGATGAAAATGAACCTTTGCCTGTAGTCATCCTTTATTAACAACAGGGAAAGTCAACCTTCCCTCCCAATCCAGCCCAAATTCATGTTTCTGCAGTTTTCTGTTCTTGTGCAATTGCAAAACAGGAAGACTATTTTAAGTACATAGCTTATTCAGAATTGCATGTATTGTAATAATAATCAAATGATCCATACATACAGTTCTCTGCCCGGCTATTTTTCCCAAAATTTTAGGATTCGTGGAAATAGTAAACCTTCATTGCAACAAAGTAATTTTGCTCTCCAGAAGTTCCCTCAAATGTCAAAGTCATATTCTTTATGCACCCTAAACTTTTAAAGTAGCTCAGGGAATTCTGATTCCAAGAGAAAAAAGGATAGGTTCCTCTAATGATTTCTGCTTGAAAAGATAGTGACTTGTGACATAAACAATTGGGGTGAAATTCTTCCCTTGATGACTTATCACTCAGGGATGCTAATGACTTCAGTAGAAAAGACGGTTGAGCATCCTAGGGTACAATTTATTTCCCACTGTTTTTGTGCTTACTGAGATTGAAGATTACTCTAGGGAAGATACTGTATGTGAAGCAGAGAAACCAATTATGTCTGAAAAAGATGTTGATGGATAAAGAATAAATGAGCAAAGAATTGCATGCATATGCAAATAAAGAGCTTAAGCTAATGTAAATATATACATACATGGTTCAACAGTGTAAAAACTGTGGCATGTATGCTAGAACCAATCCATATGCTATCGTCACTGATGGCATCTGCTAGAAACTTTAATGCCCCCAGCAACTTGAAACAAGCTGTGACACTGTGTCAAGAAGTGTGAGACAGAGGTAATGGAGAGAAGGAAATATTTTTAACAGAGTGAATGTATTACCACCATCTTGATACTGGGGTATGACCCATAAATATCACTTGATGCAAACTAGCAACTTTCACTATATGACATCAGTGGCATAAAAATTATGAGCATATTTTGATATTCTTTTTCCTCACATGAAAAATTTTTATTGGAAATTAGAAAAATTTATTAAGTGAATACCCTCACAGATTTCTGTCAATGTAAAATTATTTTTAAATTGCACTCATAGAACTTCCCAAAGCATATGCATAAATGAAGACCTACTACACACATCTATAGATGGATCTGTGTCAGCTAAAATATTTCATAATAGCAAAACTCAAACACACTGTACAGTTGCCAATTTTAAAAAAGCCAGTTAAACCACCCACCTAACCCAACTTTCTCTGTAACCCACAGCAAAAATATCCACAGAGTGTAATGAGAGGTGTTCTCAGTTCACTGAGGAACAAGTGTATTCCAAAACTCCTATTCTGTTCTGACTCACAACAATTAGGTATATACAAAGAAACCTAAAGGTTACCTCACTGTTGAAAAGAACAAGAAAACAGAGCGGGGCAGAGAAATGGAAAAACAGGAAAAATGTGAATACCACAGTTATATTCATTGTTACATCATCTGAGACAAATATAAACACTTAGTATACTTTAGGAAGGTAAAGGTGATTTCCTTGAAATTTTGTATCAAACTAAAAGTCAAGATATATACTGCTAAATTCTTATTTCTGCTGGTCAAATTAAACCTTTTCAACAAATTCTGTGTTCAGACTTTGCTGGTTAGCCTTCAATATTTTTATTTTAAATTATTTAGTTTTTTTAAATAGGAGTGCAAGGTGCTATGCATGATTCTAATGCACAAAAAAAAGAGCTATATATATTCACACACGTATATATATACATATATACACAGATATATTACATATACATTGGATGCCAAACTAGATAATAGAACCTAATGGGGAGTTTTAGCTCTCTTTTAGCTTTATTTTACCCTAATTAACATTAAATGAGCAGGAAATTACAATAAATTATAATAATTCACGACTTTTTCTCACCCTATCAGAATTTTGACCCCTGCCAAGAATCAGATTCTGACCCCTGCCAAGAACCATCTCCCAAACGAACTGTTAAAAAATTGTTTGCAATTCCAGTCATTCACAAAGTAATATCATGCAAAAGGAAACAGATTTCTCCAGATATCCCAAAGCATGTTCCATCGGCAGCAGCGCCAGAAGAGAGATTTTGCTGTGTGGAATTGACAGACTACACGTTAAGGAAATATGGGAGAAAAGTATATAACAGGTAACCATGAGGATATAAATACTTATGACTAGTCATGAAGTAATAAATACTTAGGACATAAATATAATATATGACACTTACGTCTCTTCAGTGAGTAAAATCTGGCCTACAATGGCAACGCTCTTCACTAACATGACATAATCTCTTTATGCAAGAGCTATTTTGTGACACACACATGCCCTGAATAGTACTTCTCAGAATGTATGTAAGTCATTATTAGCATGTGAAGGAGAGTTTTTCCAGACAAGTGGGTCAGCCCTTACCAAGGGCTGTTCACAGTGAATGCCCTTCTGGTTTGGCACTGCAGTAGTATTGTAATTATCCTGCTGCTGATGCTCCCCAGTAATGAAGAGACAGAGGAATCAAGTTTCTGCATCAATTTTCCCACACTGTATGTCAGTAAATACAAAACCTTAGTACATTGTGTTGGGTGCAGGTGCCCAGGAGCTGGAAGCAAAGGGTCATGGGGAAGAAGCGTCCACACATGAGCAGGTATTCTGGTGTGTGAGGGACCATTCCCAGAGCAGGGAAATGAGTGAGGTGGAAGGAGTAGGAGAGAGGAATTGTTATGAACAAACTGCAATATCTGTTCCACATCCGCCACTCAGGGGTCATTATGTAGAGGAGTCAGAAATTAAGCTGAGCCAGGTAAGAAGAAAGGAGTGAGGGGAAGGTGTTTTTAGCTTTGTTGTTTTTTCTTTTTAATTGACTCTAGATTACATTAATTTTCCCCAAATTTTTAGTCTGTGTTGCCCTTGAAGGTAATTGGTGAGTGGTCTCCCTGTGCTTGTTCCAACCCATGAGTTTTTCCACCTCAGTTTTTTTCCCTTACCCTATTGAGGAATGGGAAGTGAGAGTGGGTGGGTGGTACTCATTATCTAGACCTCATCAATACATCTTACATAAGAAAAAACATATCTCAGAACTGGGATCGTTTTGAAATGTCAGCTGCCCATCAAATCTAACTATTTTTATTAACCAGAGGGACACTTGGAATAATTTTAGAACTTCATTTAGCTGTAGACACTTTTTAAATTTTTACTGACAGAGGGCTTCCAACACTTAAGGTGGGTTGGGGTCTTGTGTAAAGAATACAACTTTGGTTTTACTTTTGTTGGAAAGTTTGTGGAAAGCTTGCAGAACAATCATGAATACAATAAACATATAATGTGTTTTTACATTGCTTTCTAAAATTAAAAATTAATTAGTATTTTATTTTTACTATAGACAATTGCTTAACTCTTAATGGTTTATGGGTTTCTTACTTAGGGAATAAGATGTATTTACAAAACAACAACAACAAAACAAAAAACCCCAAACAAACCTATAACCTAATTCTATAGACCAACATACTTTTTACTAATTAAATATATACAGCAAAACAAAAGCGTAAAAAATGACAACCAAGAGAAAAATTACACTGAAGCAGCCTGAGTTTTCCTAACATGCTAGCAGCAATGTTAAAGTGGTTTTTTTTTTTATTTCAGAAATACTTTAATCCTTTAACAAAGCTGCTTACATGCACAAGGAGTATTACAGGTTTACTGTACTAGGTACAGTTTCTAATACATTTGCTTTTAGGTAATCAGAACTGGTTTGTCACTAAACTCAAGATAATATTTTGCTCTGTTTTCAGAATGAAAAGTTTAGAGTTTACTGATTTTTTCCCTCTCTAATATCCTAATAATTAACTCAAAATAGGATTCCTGGTTTTGTTGGTGCTGTAGAAGTATACAGGAATTTTAACAGGAAATTTGAAGTGAAGCTTACTGCAATAAATGTTTTCTAGGGTAATTTAATTGATGTAAATAAGAAAAATGTCCAGTCATACTAATGCAAAAGTAAAAATAAATTAGGCATAAAAATTCTGTATCTTTCCTGTACTCTCATTACATCCCTTTCAATTTACAGTAAAAGAAAAACATCTACAATTAATCTTCTTTACAATTATTTTCCTAAATATAAAAAGGATCAATGCATAATAGTATTACTTAATGAATTTGATTGTTCAAGGCACTATTTTAACTGTACTGCATGTTTTTTGAAAAGAATCAAGTGGAAATTTTAGGGGTACTTGCCTAATAATTCAAATGAGTGGCTTCTACAAGTAATTAGTCCTAAAACAAGGTGAATTAAAAAAAACAACCCTGGAGTTTTGAAAAACACATAGAGCAATATAATAATGTACAGATATTTGAATACAACTGCCACTTTAGCAGTGTTATACTTTTTATACTAACTCTACTACATACTTTTTAGAATTTCTATATTGCCCTTAGAAATATGTTTTTTAAGGCTGTTAACATAGGCTTTGTCATATGAAATGATAAGTTACTGTAGATCTGATTGTATTCTAGTTGTCTCTTTTAAAAATGGAAATCTGAATCATCAGTCATCTGTATTGAGAAATTTCATGGCATGAAATTAAAACTCATTTCTTGCAGAGAGGGTTGGATGTGCTTAAATGCAACACTATAACTTGACAAATTTTATTCAGTTGTTTGTTTGGCCCCTGATAATATAAATTGTAAACCCTGTGCAAATAATATTGCATATATGTTCAGAAAGTATGAACGATATTCTAGGATCCATTTATGGATATTGTCTTAAACAGAGTTATGTTCTGGGAGAAATAGTCAAAACTTTCAGCGCATTCTAAACATCTACAATTACATAGATTTGCATATGATCACGTAAGCAACAACTGAGGCCCAAAAATTTGTAATGAAATATATCCACTATTTTAATTTTTCTGTACACATAAATGGTTGTTGTTTTTAAATGTGCACAGCCCTTTGGATTTCCAGAATGTTAAAATCACTGGGGTGGGTCACTCACATTAAATTACTACAAAAAATTGGTTTGATGTTATGCATTGCTACTTCAATTCTTTTTAGCACTATGAACAGGGAATGTAAAATCCTGGAAACTTATATTCCTAGATGCATCCTTTTTCTAAGTACATCATTCAGCACCAGAAAAATAAAGAAGCGGAATGGATGAGGTTGTTGGGGTTTGACCCTGACTAAACGCCAGACACCTCGATTCTCTCTTGCTACAGAAAAAAACTGTAAAAATACACACCAATCTCGTGAGTCAAATGAGATAGGACACTGGTAAAAGGACGCACAGAAGAAAAAAAGAGGGCAAGCAGGCTCCAACTTCAAGTTGCAAAAAGTGATTTAATTACCTAACAGAGTTGGAGGATAAAATGCAAGGCAAAAATAAACTTTTTATACATTATTTTGTTCACTCCCCCCCCTCCCTCTTACAAACTCATAGTATTCACCCCCTTTCCTCTTTTATAACCAACAAACCCGGGTAGGGAGGCAGGGTATGGGGAATTTACTCAGTCCACAGAGCAGATCCATAAATCTATTCATCACTACTATTCTTCTACTACAAATACTCTTTATCTCTACTTATTTCTCTCTCTCTCCAGACAGTTTTTTCTGCTCTCACCCC
>VZRM01003625.1:179973-200736 GCA_013397955.1 Grantiella picta | reverse complement strand
TTTTTTTTTTTTTTTTTTGTTACTTATCAGGAAACCAGGCCCTGGGAGGTGATCAGTTGGAGCAGAGCATTGTGTCCACAGAGCCCATCCACATCTCCCTTCACAGAAGGATGCAACATGTGCATGGTGCCTTCATCACCTTGGCAGCCTATTTTAGTCTGCCTCAACATCAGGAGGCTGTCTGTGCTCAGTGCTGATAACAAAGCCCTATCGCTTTTCAGAGTGACAGGGCACAGTGACATATCAACACTGGAAGTTAAGCGAAAAGCCCCTTCTAATTTAACTGCTAATCTGCTGAAGCTGTGCTCAAACCCGGCACACTTGTTTTCAATTAAAACTTTCTTGTAACTAGAAAAAAAGTTAGGTGTGTGTCTTTGCCTTTTTGCGTTGCAGTCAAGTCAGAAAGGAGCTGAAAAGCTAGGAAACAGAGAGGAGTGTTTTTCACACTGCAAAATGTCAGACATTTGTTTTTCAGACTGAAATTGCACAGAATATGCTTTCTGGAAGCTCTTTTGTACAAAACTCATGGAAGGTTTGTTGTTAAAATGAGAATTTTCCTCTGAAGTAAGATGCAGAATGATGAACGTATATTGGCAAAAATTCCATTACTCAGCGTTAATTTAAAGCTTGTGCCTAGAATTATCAACAGTAGAAAGGAATAGGTTTAGTACAAATCATAGTGTATTTGGTGCTTTGAGCAACAAAAGCAATGATTTCAGTAGATTTTAAAGACCATACTGACAAGTAATCGGTCTCTGTTCCTAAGTATTTTCTTTAGCTTTCACTGCTGTCTCAACAAACTAACTACAGCATTAGGTTTTTAGACTATTTGCAAAAGGAGACCATACTTCAAAGGATAAAAAGCTGGTATTGCTTGGATGAGAATAATGTTGATAGTACACTGATATTTTGGTTGTTGCTATGATGTCCTTACCCTAATTCAAGGGCTTTTTAGGGTCTCATGCTCTACAAATGAGGAACTACACAACAAGCTGAGCAGGACCACAACCAGGACAGGAGACCAGAACTGATCAAAGGGATATTCCTCACTCTGGAACATCACGCCCAGCACATAAAAGAGGGAAGTTGGCTTGGAGGGAACAATCACTGCTCAGGGGTGGGATGGGCATCAGTTAGCACTATTGAACATCGCTTCTTTCTCTTGTGTTTAGTCCCTCTCCCTATCATACTTGCTACTGTTATTGTTACTATAATTATTTTTACTTTGTTATTACTATTGTTATTATGGTCCTACTAATTATGAGTTGCATAATTTTATTAACATTACTATTTATTATTCTGATTTTATTTTGTTTCAATTAATAATTTATTCTTATCCCAACCCAGGAGGTTTACATTTTCTTTCCAATTCTCCTCACCCCATGGGGTGGTCCTGGTGGTGGGAGTGAGGGAGTAGCTGCATAGTACTTAATATCCAGTTGGGGTTAGTTAAACCATGACAGAGTTTTAGAGAACATTTAAAGCAAAATCCACATGGATATGTAAGAAATTTCTGAATTAACATTTTACTTTGGAGAGACAGCAAGTTTGCTGGCAATTTTTCTCTTTAATAACTAGTAAGTACAAGGAGTGATTATTTTGGTTTTCTCTTTTTATAAGTAGCTTCTACTTTCTTGGTTCCCTTCAACATATTTTTCTTTGGAAAGTTGTTTCAGTGGGTTGGCTACATATCAAAATACTGTCTTCTGTGTAATCGCATGAGTCAACCTGACATTACTTGATTGATCAAGACTTTGGCCTGTGGAAAATAAAACATAAGGCCTATATCCCAACAAAAGCATGTGGATAAATATAAAATTAAAATTAATGTCAGCTAGGACTAGAAGTTTGGTTTCTTTCTTTTATTATTATATTTTGGTTTTTAATTTTTTTTACTTTTTTTGTTTTTAGATTCAGGTGACTGAAGTGCACATAAAAATGTAAATATTTTGAAGTTCATAGTTATGCACTGTTATGTTGCATTTATTCCTAATGAACAGGATAATGCTTACGATGTTTACAAACCAAAGACAAGTAAAAAGAGACTAGTCAAAGATATATATTTGTGTTTAATAGCTAGTCTAATACAAAAAAATTCTCAAGCTGTTAAAACAGCAGAGTCTCTATAATGGCATGTGTGGCATACTGTATACTTTTTGCTCTGAAAACAATCTTACTTACATCTAATTTTAAAATACAGAAGAAAAATTTATGCCGTTAGTATTTCATGAATTATTTAGAACTCTGTTTCTAATACTTTATGCTAATCCAAATAATATACTTTCCTTTCCTTGAAATTCTGTTTGAATATGTAAATTCTTAATTCTTAGCAACAAGATACAATGAAGTTTCATTAATGAGTTATTTTGCCCCAACTTTTCAGAGAGAATTTACATAGATTTGAGTAGAGACTGCCACTCCTCGAATATTTTTTTTCATTGTGTATCTTTGTTCTTGAGGAAAGTTTTATCAGGCAAGTGTCAAATTCTGTGCTCAGCACAATAAGCTGTTGCAAATTTTTTAAATCAGTTTTAATCTCTTCTCTGGAAGGAAATCTATCTTAGCTATTGTCCTGTCCACCAGCCATAATATAGTATTTTTCCTTAGGAGTATATTAACAAGGAAATGTTGGAAGTACGTCCACATGGACCTTCATAGAAGTTATCATATACAGTCCTTGCCCCTGGATTCTTAGAAAACTAATATGAGTTTTTTTATCGGTGTTTGGAAGTGGCTCAGAGGTTAAATATCTGTTAACTATAAATATTATCTTTATGCATATGAACAAGTATGCATAACCATAAATTAAGGAAATTTATTTTAAATCTTTTGGATTAGCATTATATATGTCAGTAATGTCTATGTCTAATTTTACAGGGGATGACAAGGGAAAGAAATATCCTAAACTGTACAATATGCCAGGCAAAGGAGACTTCAAATTCAAACAGATTCTCTAGATCCTCTATTCTCAGAAGAGGAAATAATTTGCAATATGTAAGAAAGGTACTTTCTGACACAAAATTATTTTATTGAGGTGTATAAAGAGCTGATAGAGCAGTAGAATATTAGTTCATCTGTGACCTTACCAATATATCCTGTCCACAATATTTTTTGAAGTCTATGTTCCACTGTTATGAGGACAACATTACTGTAAAAGTACCTGTAACTGCTCTGTGCTAGAAACTGTCCTCAAGCTGTTTTCCCATGAGCCAAAGTGCCAATGGGGCTAGGTCTCACTGAACTGTAGAAAGAATAAACCGTGCTGATGAATGTCTTAGCTCTACATAATATTTTGTCCTTCCAATGTGACATTATTCTGAATGTGATATGAATCTGTTTTTAGAGAGTTGTAGGGCCCTCTCATATAATATTAGCCATCAAAGGCCCAGTACATTAATTGCATTGCAAGAGCTGTCTACATTTCATCATCCATTGTAGTTTCTATAGTCCTGGAGGGATAAACTTCTGTGAAAATTTATAGTGCAGGATCAGCTTCCTAAAAGCTCTCTAGTTTTTGCTGTTGGTTGTTCAGTGTTAAGTGAAAATTAGCCAGATGATGTAAAAGTGAGGCTTTTTTATATTTAGTAAGATACAAGTCTGCTTAGTGAAAGACAAGTCTCGGATAGAAATTGAGTTTTTCATAATCTGTTACAAGGTAACAAAGTGAAATTGTCTGCATCTACAGTACTCTACTGTTTGTATTACAACTGTTAACTATACTTCTAAAGAATGAGCTGCAGATATTCACAAATATGTAAAGCATGGAGGTGGTGTCTCAAGGGTAAAGTCAGTAAGCCCTCTGCAAATCAGGTGCTCAGATATTTCATCAAGAGTTATGACCTTTTTCAGTGTGCTGTTCCATACATATACAAGCACAGAGAATTTCACATAATTCAAAATCTCTGTAGTGAGTTAGGGTGAATGGGAAATTATGATGAGTGAAATTATAAGCATCTAAAAAAACCAGGACTAGAAATGATTTCAAGCCTATGACCTCTCGTGACATCATTCAAGTAAATACTGTTTTAAAAATAGGATACCAAATGTACATTTATTGCTTGTTTTTAAAAACTATTTATTAAAATTTAAAACTCAAAACCCTCAAATAAACAAATAAACAACGACAGTTCCTGAGAGAGTTGGGGTGAGGGAAACTAACCTGCAAAATGTTTTTTATTTTAGGAGATAAATGCATCAGGAGACTTGTTGATTGTACAATCGTACATAGCTGACAAATGTAGTTTGTTTTAAACCATAAAGCCTCCAGCAAGGTGGTACAGCAGGTAAAGATCTAATCATTCATCTGGGATAATACAGGTCAAGTCTTAAAACTTGTGATCCCATATAAAGTGTGTAATGCCTGAGCTCCATCTCAGAATCTTTAAAAAAAATGGTTTAGAGGCCTACTGAGTATGGAGGACATCAGATTAGAAGCTTGTACCAGAAGTCATAGCTCATATAAGGCAGAAAATGAAAGAATATCTAGAAACCTTTAGTTTGACACACATAAATCTATTTCTCTTTAGAATGCTGGTTGAATGACCAGTTGCATACCCATTCTGATTTGAATGATAATGACCCATCGATTTCTCTTGCTTCTAGTACTGCTTGAGATAAAGAAAAAAATTGTTTGAAACCCTATTCTTTTCTCAGCCACTCTCCATGTACACTCACAGCAGCCTATAGATGACCTGTGCAGACCTTAGCAGCTTCATTTTTTCTCCTGAAAAAATTGGAAGATAACCCCAATAGTATTTTGAAGTAAAATTTGCTAATACTCAAGATTATTTCCGCATAAGCTGTTTTAAACATGTTGGTTTAGGGATTGTGAATTTAGACTATATTGCAAGGTTCACTATAAGACCAAAGCTTTGTTCTAGAAATTTACTGCTCTTCCTAATAAAACTGAAAATTATTTGCTGACAGAAAACTGGTGACAGGTGTGCTTTAATGTTGACAGCTGCATTTATGACATGGATCACAGAGAAACTGTAGTGTTCATGCTACAACATCTGGAAAATTTGATCAGATTTCAAGATCTAATTCAAATTGGCTGTCTATTATAATTTTTAAAAATCAAGGAAAAATAGTATTATGATGCAGTGTTCATATAAGCAGGAGAAAAAAAATCATTAAATTATTATCTGAAAAATATTTTTTCTAAGAAAGAAAAATAAAGCAGCAACTATTTAATGAAGTACCACTGGATTAAGATATTGATTTACATTTGTGTAATGCTCAGAACTACTTTGCAAAACTGACATTAAAGAAATGCAAGACAATTTTAAAAAATTTAAAATAATATGCTGGTATTAATGTCAACATATAATGTTTCTCATATAGTAGATAATTTTCTGAACTGCATGTTTTTAAGAAGATTGAAGTGTCTCTCATTAAAACAGTCACTGAAATGAGAGGGTCTGCATTCCCTGAGGCATCTGTTGTTTTAGAAAATTAAATCCCAGATTACACTGAAAAAACCAAACATCAAAAGCATAACCAAATGGTTATCATGTTCATTACATGGTATTTCACTGCTCTTTCCTTAATAAGTTCAGTCTTTATCGGGGCAAAACTGTTGTCCACATATGAGTAGCTTTTTCAAGATGAATTAGAATGAAACTGGTTATGCTTCAATGTTACAACAGTCAGTACTTTGGAAAGGATGAAATCTTTGGCTGTCTACCTGAACCAGCCCCAGAGTATCTATACAGTCCACTGGTAAGCTTTTGAGAGGGCTGTCTTGCTTCATATTAGAAGTTTACAGAAGTTTCCACTTTTTTAACTTGTGTATACCAAATCAATCACATGGCACCACCCCTATCACACAGAACTCCTGTCAGAGTTTAAATCACAGCAACAGTTTTTGAGTACCACAGTGTAGTTGCCTTCCCCTCCCTTTCTCCTGCAGGCACAATCTCTTTCGAGCTGCTGCCATCTCTTGTTCAGTCATGTTCACTCTACTGCTATGGAGTTGCAATGGTACCCACCCTCAATAGCTGCAGCGCTTGCCAAGGTTTTAGCACATTCGCTTTCCTTATGCACCTCTCATCTTTACCCTTGCTCTAGCTCTGCGAAACCAAGTTCAGTGGTGGGGATTTCCTCTACCTAAGGAGTTAGTTTCATATTCCAGTCCCTTTTGGCACTCTTCTACAGCCATAACAGCATTTTGGACTCTATAGACTCTAGCTTATCTGCTCTCTTGCAATCAAAAAATCAGACCAGTCTTGAAAGTAGATTACCACTCACCTAACCGAGGAGAATAAAATTAAGAAAACACATGAAATGAATCTGTAGCCTTAGGCAAACTACTTCAAGAGTATGAATGACTAGAAAAACAAAACAATACTGGTTTTTTTCACAAGAGTTGTAGTTGTATAGATAATTTCTACTTAATCTCTATTTATGAAGATGTATTTTTAAAGTAATTTTTATAAAAATCATTACAACTGCAAATGCTGCACATATATCTCATCAAATAAAAGATTCACTGACTGCTGAAAGTATTCCCTGGTCATTTTTACTAGTGAAGTAGGGCAGAAGAGTAGCATGAGGAGTGTCTAAATATTTAATCTGTTTTGTGTTCAACTGGTTTTGTTATAAGTGCTTGCAGTAGGTGTAAGTGCAAAGAAAACTAGGTCATGTGTAAACACAGGAGTAGTAAAATCATAAACAAGAGTAGATGAATGTGATTAAACTTCAAGTAAATAATTCACTTATACCATATAACTGAATATTGTGATGTCAGTGTAAAGGACTAGGATGCTGTAACCTTGATGTATCTGTTCCATCTTAAAGCCTTGAAGTCCAAACTAAATTTTGCCCTTTGTTATTAAAAGGATATTTGTTATTTCCTTCTTTTAAGATCTCTGCTTCCTAGTTTATCAAAGAATAATTAAAATATCAAGGAGTTTTGCTTTATATTTAAGAAAATGTCGTGAGATGCTGGCACATGTTACCAAATTTCAGACAAACTGCATAGGATTCCTAGGAACTCTGACTAGAACTTCAAGTTCTCTAAATGAAGCAATTTAATGAAGAGTGAGTGATGGCTTCCTGACTAGTCATTCTTTCTGTGAAATCATGCTGACTTTGAAGTCATTATTCCCAATACTACCATTTTCAAAGTTGTTCTGTAAAGATTCTGAAAACACAATCGGGTTTGAAGAAAAATTGCATCTTGATTAGAGGTCAAAGAAACAATTTAAAGGGTTAAAAATCTGAGCATAACCAGATTTTTACTTAATAGTTATCAACATTATGTATTCACAAGGTACCATCTATGCGAAAATTGACAATCAGTCTGAAAATGACTGCTAAAAAGCTCTCCACAGAAAGTAAGACTCACATTCAATAGCTCTAGGTGGGGTTTGCAGGAGTGAAGTCCCTTCCACTGTAAGCAGAAAGCAGGCTTGACCACTTGATGAAACTGAATAAGCACAAGTTTATGGGGCCTGATGACATGGACCCCAGGGTCCTGAGGGATCGATCAGAGATGTAACTGCAAGGCACTCTTCATGGTAGATGAAAACTCATGGTGATCAGGCAAAGTCCCCAGTGATGGGAGAAATTAAACACTCCTCCCATTTTCTAAAAGAGCGAAAGGAAGAAGGGGAATTATAGACCAGTGAGCCCCACCTGTGTCTGAGAAGATGATGGAATAGATCTTCATGGAAGGAATGTTAAGGCACATGCAAAACAAGTACATGATCTGAGACAGACATTTCACTAACGACAAATTATACCTGAACAATCTGGTTGACTTCTACAATGGAATGACTACATGAGTTAAGAGAGGAACACTGACTGATGTCATCTAAGTAAGTTCTTGTAAGTTCTTAAGTACAGTTGTACATGACTAACTTGTCTCTGTATAGGAGAGACATGGATGTGGAGGGTGAATTACTCGGTGAGTAAGGAAATGGCTAGATGAATGGAACCAGGGAGTTTTGGTTAATGTCTGTGTGGAGGCTGGTGGCTCGTGGTGACTTGTGGTGCCTCTCAGGGCTCTGTCTTGGGAGCTTTGCTCTTCGTTATCTTTATCAATTACATAGGTAGTGGGATCAAGTGCACCTTCAGCAAGTTTGCAGATGGCACTTGAGTGCTGCTGTTGACACCGCAGATGATGAATGCCATCTAAGGGGATCTGAACAAAGTTGAGAAATATTACCATGAGAACCTCATGAAACTCAACAGCTCCAAATGCAAGGTGCTACACCAGGGTCAGGGAAACCCCTGAGTAAGCCTGGGAGAAGGACTCATTAGGAGCATCCTGGGGGAGAAGAGTTCTTACTAATGGAATCTGGACATCAACCAGCAGTGTGTGCTTGCAGTCCAGAAAGCCAAGAGCATCCTGGGCTGCATCAAAAGAAGAATGGCCATAAGGCCACTCCTGCTCCTACTCTGCCCTCTTGAGACCTTGGCACTCCAGGACTGGGACCCCAACATGAGGAAGACATGGACCTGTCACAGAGATGAAAGCCTCAAAAATGGTCCTGGAAGACCAAAGGGCTGGAACACTTTTCCTATGAAGACAGGCTGACAGAGCTGGAGGCTTTCAGCCTGGAAATGGGCAGATTTTGGGGACACCTCATTTCAGCCTTTCAGTATTTAACAAGTGCTTGTAAAAGAGAGGGAGAGTGACTATATACACAGGCAGAGAGTGATAAGACAAGTGGAAATAATTCTAAACTAACAGAGGTGATACTTATATTAAATATTTAAAAGAAATTCTTTTTGTGAGGGTGTGGGAGACCAGTGAAAATGATTACTGACTCAGAACAACTGAAGTGTGTGTGTGTAGGGGACAGGAAAAGCTCTCAGAAAAGTGTGATAGTGCACTGCCTGGAGCCTCTAGTCCAGCTGTCAGTCACTGACACACCTGGAACACTGGAAGCAGCACCCTACACCCCACCTTGGAGTCCCAGTCGAGCCCCAGAGTGGCCAGATGATTGGAAGCCCCACCTAGGGGAGGTATTGGCCACAGAAAACCAGAGCAATAAAAACCATAGCACAAAGACTGTGGTCATGCTCCTATTTTCCTTGGATTTTACAGCAGCTGAGACCCTGCAAAATCCAAGGCTGTAGCTATAGCTTTCTTTTCTCTCTCTTTTCCTTTCTTTCTCTCCTACTGTAGTCATAATTTCCTCTTCCTGAAATCTGGGCAACTTAAATGTTGTTTGGTTACAGTCAATATTTTATGAAATGTTTTAATTTGATTGAATATTTGTTTTAAATTTTGCAAAATTCCTGATCCTCTAAGATTTGTTAGTAAATTTGGTTTTTAACCTCCCAGGAACTTTTGTCAAGTTTTTTGTTGTGCCACTTTGGAGAAAAGTAGTACCTTAAGACCCTTTAAAATAAACTCACCAATAGAAGACCAGGGCTTTACAAAGAGTGGTGAGATATTGTTAACAGGTTGCTCAGAGAAACTGTGAATGTGCCATCCCTGGCATTGTTCAACGCCAGTTTGGATGGGGCTTTGAAGACTCTGGCTTAGTAAGGGTGTCCCTATCTGTGGCAGTGGGGTTGGAACTAGATGATCTTTAAAGTCCTTTCCAATCCAATCCAATCCAATCTAATCCAATCCAATCCAATCCAACCCACTCCAATCCAATCCAATCCAATCTAATCCAATCCAATCCAATCCAACCCACTCCAATCCAATCCAATCCAATCTAATCCAATCCAATCCAATCCATTCTATGACTGTGGTACATATGTACCACCATGATTCAGCAGGGCACTCTTTCAGGACTCAAAATACTTGTTCCTCTTCAGCTAATACACACAACCGCATTCCTTTCTAGTTTTTTTTTTTTCAGTGATGCCAGTGTTTTCTATAATTAGATATGTTTTATACATGTAAGCAGGAGAAACGGAAAGAAACATGCTGCATCATTTACCATAGCTCGGCTGTACATGCTTAAAGAACTGCAAAAAGGTAGGGGTTGTAAAAATGATCATGTGACTTAACAAAGAAATATGTACATTTTGATGGACACATGACAAATATTCTATGATAAATCACACATTTCAGCAGAGTCCTCATGGTCTGTAACAAGGGGAATGCCATGCAGCAGCTGTTAATGAGCTGAAGGGGTTAATTTGTCTTTCACCCTGTGCATAGTACCCAACATGCTTTGAGCACAAGTCACCATGCCAAATCTTCTGCTATCATTCTTTCCTAATCAATAACTGCAGCCTTGTGACAGTGTGGTTATGACAGAATCACATACTGGTGCTGAAGATCTGTACTTAAAAAGATTTAGACTACTGTGTTGCCTTAATGGTGAATTGCCTTCCAAATCCACACAATACAGTAACTGGTATTGGTTTATGAAGTTGAAGTGTCACTCTGACATCCATATATTGTATTTTGGACATTTATTTTCAGATTGTCTTGCTAGGCTGAAGCAAAGTGAGACAGTCTCCTCCAGCTAGCAAGATTCTTCTTGAGGTCCATCACTACAGCACCGAGATGTCAATCCTTTCAGAAGAAAAAAGAGATGCCTGAGAGCAATAATAATCAGTCAGAACAGAGCAAGCAACAGACAAATAACCCAACTCAAAGTTATCAATTATCAGTGTCTCTTCTATTTCCTCTATGAATGAGTAAACTGCTTTGGTTGGAAAGGAATATAGAGGTGGCATGACATAACATACAGATTTTTTCACAACGCATTTCTTTGACTTTGCTTTTGCTTTAAAAAATTAGTGAATGGAATACTGGCTCAACCACTCCAAAGAAGGAGAGAAAGAATAAAATATACCACTGGGAAAAGCATTCGCTTAAGTTTAGAACCTGGAGGAGCGTGGTCTTCTCTCTTGTGATGGAGTGGATATGTGTTCTAGAGAAGTATCATCTACTACATTTTTTGCAATCTCTATTTACATTTTTAATGCATTTTTTTTAGCCTTATGTCCAATTAAAACTAATAAAAAGAGGCAAACCTGGACTGCTGGACATCCTGCTGGATGTGAAGGAATTCATTAGAAAGAAGCCTTTTTGTCAGGTCTGCACTATCATAGAGAATCACTTTCATGGTTTTGGCAGATGGGGAATATTCAAGCTGAAAGCTGTAATATCCTTTCAGAAACAGCTCCTTGTCTCAGAACATGTTATGCCAGTGTATATTTCCTTTGGTTTAAATTCTCTCATGTTCAGGCAGCAGAATAGTGAAACTGATGCAACATTTTACTACCTTGTCCCAGTTTTCTTTCAGTTGATTGTTTGGTTTTTTTTTTTTCAGTCTACATTCCCTTTCCAGATGCTATGAATCACTGAGGATAGCTAAGATCTTGCCTTAGATATTTTTCATGGACAATTTAAGGTCTTGTTTTCACATTAAAATTGCTTAAATATGTATTCTGCATGTTGTGGTATTTGGACACCCTTACTGCACTATTTCCCTGCCCACACTAAAAAATTTTGGGTAATTCCACCTAAACAGAAATATTGTCCTCTTCTGAGATTTGCAAATCAAACCATGAAGAAAAAAGAAATTATTTAAACCAGCAGTAACTTTCCTCCCATGGTTTCTGAAATTTTGAGAGAAAATTTAATTAAACTGAATGAAAATAACTAAATTTTTTTCTTTTAAACTGCAGATAAAAACCTGTGTCCAACAGTATCTGGAGAAGAAGGTGGTTTTATTCTAAAAGGTGAAAATTTCCCAGGATTGCAGCATTTGTTTATCCTATTAAGGCAACTAGAGGGAAAAAATACATAAAAAACACATTAATAGTAGTCACAGCACTTTAAGATACTTAAGGTAGATTCCATGTTTAAAATGTCTAGAAATGGATAAATATAAAGGAGGCTGCAGAGTGGCAGCTAAAAAAGAAAGAATTAAAAAACAAAAGCATAATGCTTCATAGTTTTCAGTCAGCTTTTCTCCAGAAACTAAGCATGCTTTCAGATGTATGGGAAAGGAGATTATAAACTCAAGATTGACACCTATGGAAAACTATGCAGAAATGTAATTTCCTGGAATGACAAAAAGGAAACCTGGTAGACATTAGAAAGATTAGACTAAATCTTTTTCTAAATAACTTAGAAGATTAGATAGTGAATGATATTGGACATTAGCAAGATTTTTTTTTTATTATGAGGGTGGTGAGACACTGGACAGGCTGCCCCAAGTTGAGGATGTCTCAACCCTAAAACTATTTCAAGGTCGGAGCTTCGAGCAATCTATTCAGGTGAGAGATACCTGTCTGCATCCCAGAAGCAACATCCAGGTAGCAGAGCCTGCGAGATATTCAGGGGTATGAGAGCCTCACTTTGTCCTGGAGCTCCTCCTATTCTCTCTCTCTCCTGATTTTTTTCAAAAGGTGGCAGTACAAACATCAATGAACTTCTCCAAAGAATATATGTCTCCACTCAGCTCCTACCAATTATATTAACTTCAACAAACATTCCCAGATTATTGTTATCCTAGATCTTCATACTTAAAAAGAGGTATAGATGGAAGAAAATTACTTCAGTTAGCTCCTTATGGGCAGCAGAGTTGATATGCACTGATGTCTTAAAAATAAGACAAATTAATTTTTCAGGTAGAAGAAGAGGAATTGCAAATGATGCCCTGACAGTGGTCTAATCTCACTCTTTTACAGTTCTATCATATAATCCTTTACCTGAAATAGGGAAAAGGAAAAGGAAAAGGAAAAGGAAAAGGAAAAGGAAAAGGAAAAGGAAAAGGAAAAGGAAAAGGAAAAGGAAAAGGAAAAGGAAAAGGAAAAGGAAAAAAGAAAAGACAAAGAAAGACAAAGACAAAGACAAAGACAAAGACAAAGACAAAGACAAAGACAAAGACAAAGACAAAGACAAAGACAAAGACAAAGACAAAGAAAAAAAAAGCCAAAGGAAAAGGAATAGAGAAAAAAAAATTTGGAATTCGAAGAGAGAAGACATACATCTGATATAGGAAAATGTTCTCCAAGTGCATAAACATGCAACAAAGTAGGCCTCAAAAAACCAGCATCTTGTTTGTATTATGCAAGAGTTTCACTCTTTACGTCATAAAGAGCTATTCTGTATGGAGGGATTGCCTAGTATTCCACTATGTAGAGTATATCACCTGTCTCTAAGGGTAATGAAAATTTTGTGAGGTTTTCACTGGGAGTGATCTGCAATGGGTTTGCAATGGGTTTGGAAGCAAGTAAAAAACCTTAAGTATTAAAAAAATCCATCATTTATTAACAATATACTTCTGTCTCTCTGTTTAGAGAAGTCTGATTTCTACTATCCACTGGAATACTTCCCATAACCTTTCCTATATGTCCAGGTACAAAAATAGTCGTATCTTCTCCAGGCCTCATTTTCTGCATTGCAAAGTGAGTACAGTTGATTTTTGTATTAATATTCTGCTATATTTATTTTTTATAATCTATATGGTACAAGAATTATGCATATTTTCTGCATGGCGAGGAGACTGGCTTGTACTGAAAGTATATTAGAGAGCAAGAATATTTAAGAATAAAATTCTAGAAATTCAAATTCAGAAAGGGTAGTCACTGCCAATTGGTATCTACTGATGAGAGTGGCAGTTTATTAATAATCTGTCATGTAAAGCTGACATATGGGGTGCTGAATTCCGCTCAGTTACACAATGAAATATCCTCTGTTATTACCTCTAGAATTACCTACTTTCTGTTAAAAGACTTTTGCAGACATATATATGCTTCAAAGTTGTTTTCTGGATGCAGGTTACTTCTATTTTTTTCCCCTAATTCCTCATTATTGATAAGATGATCCAATATAAGGCTAATCTTGGTCTATGAGTACACACATAGTCCAAATAAATATCAAGTTTCAGTTCAGAAACAAATTTTGATAAACACTGATAGGGTTATCAGTGGTCAAAAAGACAAATCATAGCACATAAATTCCTTACTTTTGATATGTCATGGGAAAAAAACAAACAAAAAAATAATACCCTAGAAGTTGCATAAGAACCCTATTCAAGTTGGACATTCAGATGCACTGCAAGCAATTTATCAATACACAAATGCAAGTGAACTAGGAGTAGATGAAAGCAAGAGATTGTATTTGAAGGAACTGCTAGGAACACACAGAACTCTGTGTTCTAGCACATGACATGTACTTAATTTTTCTCCTCTCTAATTACTTTAATTTTTAAATTAGATTAAAATTTCTATGGAATTGCATTGTGAAATGCAACTTAAAAAAAATTCTCTAAAAGGTTGGCTGAATTTGACACAATAATAAATGAGAAACTTTACTCAACATATCCAGTAATGAAATCTAAAACTTAAAAAATTTGAAGTATTCTCAGATTGATTGTTCCCAGATTGAAGTCTTCTTTATTATCCTTACCCACTTTTCCATTTCAGTGTAGCACAAAGAGCTGAGAGGAACAGACAATCTGACTGACAGAAGCTGTAAGCTACTTGAGAAGAAAAATAATTTAAACATTTACACTCAAGTGCCACTGAAAAAACCATGCTGAGACAGCTAAATCTTTGACCTGACTCAGTCTTAGATTTTATGTTGTGTTCTTTGATGCATTCTTTCAAATAACTATTTTTAATTGAAATTATAAACTAAAATAATTTTTCCAGCCTTCTGCTTAAGACTAACACTACATTTAATTGTGTATTTGTTTACATTATACATAAATTATTTTCTCATAAAAATATTGAAATACTCAGCTGAGATCAGATTTTACTGGACTAAACGTCCAAGTGAATATAAGCGAATATATCGGGCAAATCTTTGAAAATGTGCCCCTACACTTTTTCCCTCTTTCTATGCAGGAAATCATGCATTTGTGGAACCCATCATCCCACGGACTGTAAAGTAAGTTTTTTGTTTCATTACACAATTTTTAAGGTTTTATTTCTATACAATATCTTACTGAGCATAAAGATTCAGGAAAACTCTTCAACAGAATATGCATATGCACACACTCAAAAGAATACATTTTCCTGAAAGATAATGGGGGTTTTTCCTAATATTTGTTCAGAGATAAGAAGTATTGAAAAAAAACCCCATGCTGGACATGCATTATCACATGAAAGCTTCTAATATAACTTCTGGACACCAACCATAACTATATATAAAATGGAAAAAAAAGTTTGCTTATTTTGCAATTTCATCAAACAAATATTGATCAGTTTTGAGCTCAACTCTTAACATTTCCGCAAATGTTGACAATTTATGAGATACTTTTCAACAAGATTATTCGCTGGGAAAATATGTTTCATTCATGAGCAGAAGCTGGATGAAGATGAAAAGTCAGGACATTATCAGTTGAAACATGTGTCCAATAGCCTAGCAACAGTCTAAATATTCAGTCTATTTTTAATTCTCTATTTTCAATGTGAATTTTAAATTATCAAATCTCTGGTAAACTTGTACTTTAACAGCAATTTCAGTCCTGTAGTGAGTAAAGTAACCATTTTTCTGCTCTCATAACAAATATAAAATACAGAGAAAATAAAAGACATAACAAAGAGTGGATTCAATTTTAGTTCCCAATGTGTAAAACAATAAATTGGATACTGCATGTGGGATTTATAAAGTTCTTTAGAAGTTTATTGGGCAAATTCCATCTTCCTCTCCATTTTTGCAAGGTGGAGGTATAAACTAATGACTCATTTACTTTACGTTCTTTACGAGCTCAGTGAAAGTAATGAATATGAAAGATATAAACACCTGCATACCGAAGAAAGTATAACATGTTGACCTGACCAACAAGGGCTTATAAGATCAAGCTTATTAGAAGTGCTTGAAAAAACTTAATTGGCAGGCTGCCTACATTACTAGTGGTCTTTCTACTAGATTTTTGGAAAAATTCCAGAAGAATATTTCTCAGATTTATAAAAACCCAAAACCTGTTCAAAGCATCATTACTTTTCTTTTTTTTAATTCTTTTTCCTCCTTTTTAAGAAAGTAAAATAAGTAGTTACCCTTAATTAACCAAAAAAAAAAAAGTTTCAGATTTATCCCTGATGTAACTTTATCAATTACATCAGGGATATAATATGTGCACCAATTTTCTAATCACAGAATCAACTAGATTGGAAGAGACCTTTGAGATCATCAAGTTCAACCTATGATCCAACATTACCTTGTCAAATACACTATGGCTCTGAGTGCCAAACAACTGAGTTTTTCTTAAACACCTCCTGGGATGGTGACTACATCACTTCCCTGGGCAGCCCATTCCAATACCCAATCACCCTTTCAGTGAAGAACTTCTCCCTAGTGGCCAACCTAAACCTCCTCTGCTGCAGCTTGCGACTGTGTTCTCTCGTCCTATTGCTGGTTGCCTGGGAGAAGAGACCAATCCCCACTTGGCTACATCCTCTTTTCAGGGAGTTATGGAGAGTGACAAGGTGTCTCCTGAGCCTTCTTTTCTCCAGGATAAACAACCCCAGCTCCCTCAGCCATTCCTCACAGGACTTGCTCTCCAGACCATTCACCAGCCTTGTTGCCCTTCCTGGACATGCTCCAGCATTTCAACAACCTTCCTAAACTGGGGAGCCCAGAGCTGGACACAACCCTCAAGATGTACCCAACCTGTGCCAAGTGCAGGGTGACAATCCCTGTCCTATTCCTGCTGGCCATGCTATTGCTGATCCAGGCCAGGATGTCATTGTCCTCCTTGGCTGCCTGGACACAGCTGGCTCATGTTCAGTTGTTGTCAGTCAGTACCCCCAGGTCCATTTCTGTCTGGCTACTCTCTAGATGCTCTGCCCCCAGCCTGTAGCGCTGCAGGGAATTGTCGCGGCCAAAGTGCAGACACAGCACTTGGTCTTACTATACCATATCATCGGATTCAGCCCATCTATCCAGCGGTACAGGTTCCTCTGATGAGGACCAAATGACACCTCCATGTGGGCCATCTGGTCATAATCGGAGGCCAGGTTGGCCAGGCAGGACCTGCCCTTTCTAAATCCATGCTGGCTGGGTCTGAGCCCTTGGCCATCCTGTAGGTGCTGCGTGATGGCACACAAGATGATCTGCTCCAAAACCTTGCCAGGCACCGAGGTCAGGCTGACAGGCCTGGAGTTTTCCAGATCCTCTTTCCAGCTCTTCTTGTGAATGGGTGTCACACTGGCCAGCTTCCAGTCATCTGGGACATCCCCGGTGAACCAGGACTTATGATAAATGATAAAGAGTGGCTTAGTGAGCTCTTCCACCAGCTTCCTCATCACCCTAGGATAGATCCCATCTGGTCCCATAGATATGAGAACATCTAAGTGGCTCCACAGGTCACTAATTTCATCCTCCTGGGTAGCAGTGAGATTAGTCCAGATGAGCTTGGAGGCTGATACACGTGAGGAAGCCCCCTGGGTCTGAAGAGACTTTCAGCTCAGGGTGACAGAAAGATGTTCCCCCAAGACACCTTGCAGCCAGCCTCCTAAATATGCATCAGAGGACAAGAATACTGGCTTTTTGGGTTTCTCCTCCTCCTTATCCTTTTAGAGTTAATAGCTAGAAGGTTCTACTCTGTTCCTTCTACCCAAGGTTTTTTACTGGTTTTCAAAGTTCTGTAACCTCCTTCCTTATATCTCCATTCCCTGGCTTCTATGTTAATCCTGTATCCCTCACGTCCTGGTTGGCTCTCCCATGCAAACTCCTCCCATCCTGCACCCCCTCTTAACCCCATGTTCGCTTCTGTTGTGCGCTCTGCACCCTTGGATCCAGCCCCGCTCCGCTCCCCTGTGACCCGTTCTGACTCCGTGCCCCCCGCGCCGCCCTGCTGCACCTCAATCAACCCTGGATGTCTAGAGCACAGAGACTGCATCTCCTTAATCCCCTTGTCTCCTGTTTTTCTCCGTCGCGGACGCAATCCACTCCCGTGTTCACAGCGTCCTGGCGCTGCCCGGTCTGGACTTGCGTGGGAGGTTCGCAGCGGCGACCCTCTTTCGTGGGGTTTCTGGGGTTTGCCGCTTTTCCCTGAGCGAGAAACCTCACTCCTGAATTACACTGGGGCTATTCTGCTCCCTGTCCCTGTCTACCAGCTCAGGATGCCAGTTTTCCTGAGGATGACCTGTCTCTTGCAGATTACAAAGCAGTAGTGCAGTATCTTTTGGTGCTGGGGAGAAATTTCTTCCTTTGGACTATTAGCAGTTCTCTAATAATGTAAATGGAAAACTTGCTATGTTGCATTTTAAGGCCTCTCTGTTTCTTATGTTCTGTTATGATGTTAGGGACTGGATGAAAGAGAAAATTTTACCTTTAAACTATAATTTACATTTCCTATTCCACATCCTTTGTAAATAGGGAGTAACTCTAAGCTTACATAAGCAGACATTGACATGGCTTTTAAATATAAGGTAATGGATTTAAATATAAGGTAAAATCAAAATATTCCTTCCCATTTCCCATATCCTGACAGCAACCAAGAATACTTGTGTTTAGTAGGATGGCTGTGATTTGAGAAAGAAGTTCAAAGATATTTTAGAAAATCCGTCTAAGAACACTTCTAATAATTCATTGACAATGGTAACCACCACTGTGTCCATTACAAGTGATTGTTAGTGTGCCAGGAAAACCGTGTTTGACACCCATTGAATAATTTAAATCATGTTACTGGAGCAATTGATTCCAAAGTTGATGCCCATCTAGCTGTATAACACCAATGTTTCTTCCTTGCTCAACTTCCTTTAGTTTCTGACAAATTTGTATCTTCTGCAGCTCCACATAACAAGCTCTATATCTTGTCCACAGGCCCTGTCTCAGTCTGTAAGCAAGTTTCAAGGTACAATAATTACTGGCTGAAAACTAGCAAAGTTCTTTATAAAGAACAGGATATAATCACAACTGCAAAACCCTGAGGATTGTAATGTTGGTCTCTGGTTTACATAAGAAGAGATTTGCTCTCACTGTATGTTTAGTTCCATCAATTTGAAAATGAGATACACGCTACCTTTTGTTTTCAAGCTGATTTTAACTTCAGAAATAATCATACTCCCAGGAGATCCAATGACATTCTCAGAGGTACAAAGGAGAATATCATCAAGATTGCATATCATCATTCTAATGATAATTTGCCCTGGGCCATGGCCATGGCAGGACTTTTTAATCAATATTTTCAAAGTATGCTTATTAAAAAAGGAAAGTGTCTTCAATATAAAGGCTTTTTTTTTTTCCATTGCACATTTTTTGTGACTTGGTTAACTTTCATTGGTTCTATTTCTTAGTAAGAAAAAATATTTTGGTGACTATTTTGTGTTTCAAATAAGGAAATAATTTTTTGGTGATACATTTTAATCTTTCAGAAAGATTTTTTTTCAGCAGGAGGTTTTTTTTGTGACTTAAAAAAAAAAAGACCAGTAAAGAACCCAAAATTTTGTAAATCATAATTTACATACAACCTTTTACTTTTACATGACAAGGCTTGCAGAGTGTCTATCCATACCTTTTTACACACTAGTGAACCCAGTAAAAAGAGTATTAAAAGATACATTTGCTGTCCAACTTTTCCCTGTTTTAGTACACTTATGCTTAAAATCTACATTCAAGAACAACTGGTTAAGCAATTTTACAGAAAATACTACCTATCATATTGTCAATGTATAAATAAACATTTGTATGTATTCGTGCATATATGTTTATCTATAAAGCACAAATGCACTCAGAGACTGTACAGGATCAAATCTGAATGCATTCAGGAAGCCTAATATGCTCTTAAATATGCATGTCCATATTTGTTTGTATTTATGTCCATCTATACATACGTAAATAAGTAATCAGAAGAAAAGTTTTCCAAATACAACATTAGATGCAGTAACTAGCATCAAGGTGTTTCCAGTGAACATGCAAGCATACCCATAGAAATGTACCTGATAATTTGTGACACAGCACTCAGAGGAATTCAGGTAAAATGGCATTTTAAGATTATGTCTGCAAAATCTCTCTTCATAAAGATTAATATTAAAATAGAAAAATCGATTTTTGTTTGTTCTTATATTGGTTTTCTAGATAATATGAAAATCTAAGAAATTATAAAAAATTAAAAATTGTGATATTTTTGGGATGATTAAATGTTATGTCACAAACACAGATTGACAGAAACAATTTTCATAAATGTCAGCTTGTAGAAATAGACATCACAAGCTGAACATACAATAAAATTAAAGCTCACTCTCCACGTCTACTTTTCTGACACTGCTCACCAAAAGGGTGAGCAAGACAGCTATTGAAAGTTATCAGAATTGATGCAGCTGCCTAATATCCTAAGGGGTGAGACACATCCTTCACAACTTTGAAATTGCACACTGCCCCTTACAGACTCATCTCTCCACAAGGTGTCAGGAAACAGATGTTTTTGTTTTCTTTCACTGTATTTTTTTAATATTTAGTATTTATCTCTGAAGGAATGTATTGCAAATTTAAGTGGCTGATCTGTGGCTTTTTTGAGAAAATTGGCCAAAGTCCTAAACGTTTATATTCTTCTTTAATCACACAAGTCAACAGATCAATCAAATATATGAAAGTAGTTAAAAAAGTTAAGAATTGAACTAGGAGAGGACTGGAAAAAATTATAAAAATAAGTAGGTCAGAGAAAAAAGGGGTTTTGGGTTTGTGTTTTTGTTTTTGTGGTTGCTTTCATTTTGTTAGATTTGTTTAGTAATTTTTAATTGTTATTTATTTATTTTGTATAAAAATATAAATACTGCCCTTAAGTGTTGGTTTGAAGATGACCTTGACATAAGGTTGGGTAAGTTTCTGGTATTCATTTTCCAGTGAATTATTTATTTTCATCCACTGGTTCTGTATAAGTT